>ARYC01010532.1:0-12107 GCA_000711775.1 Oxytricha trifallax | reverse complement strand
CACACCTGTCCATGAGGAATAAATTAATCAGTTAAAATATGATAAAAATTGGGAATGCATATAACCTTAAATACATGAGAAATATTAATAATCATAGTTAAAGCATTATTATAATTTTATTTTAAAATTTTGTTTGATTTTAAACATATTTATATATTATTTTTGGACCAAGTAGTAAAATTAATATATTTTTTCTACTTGGTCCCAATAATTATATTAAATTTATTTAATTATTATTTTAAATGAATTATTAAAGAATTAAAATTAAAAGTGTAATTACTTTTCTACTAAATTTACATTTCATTTATTCATATTCTTAGAAAAAGAGTAAACTATAAATTAATTCTTAGTATAACAATAAATTTTAAAAACTAATCAAATTTTAAGCATTACATAAATATAAATTTTGTAATAAGTAAGCACGAATAAATCACATTTAATATTAATAGAAACGTTATGTTATTTTAAGTCACAAATTTAAATTAATTTTATTTTATTTATAAATTTTAGATTAATATATTAGGATTGTGACCAAGTAGCAAAAATACAAAACTTTTATTACTTGGTCTCATATAAATATAATAATTAAAAATATCAAACAAAAATCTTAAATTAAATTATAAAAATTATTCAAGTTTATATTATTTATATAAGTTCATGTATTTTAGGGTTTTCAAATTTAGAATTTTTATACTATTTTGATGAATATGTTATTCAATAATAGCAACAATAATATTAATAAAATGATGATGCAGAAAATGATAATGAATATAATGAAGTTTATGATGATGAAAAAAAATAAGTTCAAGATGTTGAAATGCAAGATGAAGATGAAAACAACAATGAAAATACAAGACCAAGAAATTTAAGAGGTACAAACTAAGTTGAAAGTTTATGGTTTTAACTTAAAAGATTTATTAAAAATTTTTATACCACAGTTAGCGATGACAATTTTAATTAGCATAACTTTTTAATGAAGGCTCTTTAGAGAAGACATTTCAAAATGAAAAAAGAAAAACCAGATGATTCCTAAGCTGAGATTTTTAATATATTATTAATTACTTATAATTTTTTGTATGAAAAAAATTTTTTTTTTGTGGTACCTATTTAGGATTTTTGTGTAAAAAATTTTTTTTGATATGGTACCGACTTAGGATTTCAAAAATTGAGTGGTACCGACTTAGACCCCCAATTTTAGTTAATACATTAAACTTAATAGATAATTATATTTTATTTTATTGATATTTAATCAAATAATTAATTAATTAATTTTTGCAGGATTATTTTTTAAACTAAATATTGGTAATAGCTTTTACTTCACTTTTATATCTAGAAGCTATTTACTATAAAATAAAATATTTTCAAACACCTTATCCCCTATGAAACTCAAAAAGTAAGAGATTAAATTTTACAGAGGAAGGAAACCTTAAGGCGTTCAGTTTTAATGCAAAACACCCGTAGACGATTAGCATCAGTATAGTCAAGCAGACGCCTACAAATTAATATTGCTAAATCATTCTTTATTAATCTAATTCCTTTATAGGAGATTAATAGGATAAAATATGTTTTAATTATATATTTAATTGCTTTGTAATAATCACAGAGCAAGCTTAGCCGGTCTAAATAGAATTGAAAACAGTAATAATGCTCCAAGTAGTTACAACAGTACACTGAGCAGCAGTAGTTCAAACCATTTTAACAATAGAAACACAAATTGACTAAATCATAATATACATCCAATTTTCTAAATCAAAATTAGTTTAAAAAAAGTCAAAATTAGACACTAAAATTGTTCATGTTAAAAATATACACATTTAATTTCATTACAAATTTTAATGATTAATTACAAATAACTTCTCGAATAAAGTTGAATATTTAAAATTCTTAAATTCAACTAACTAATCATAACTATATTGGTTATAAAGAAGGTTTTCTTGATTAAATATTGATTAAACATTTTTTTGGCTCTTTTAAATATACTTTATGGCTACAAACTCTGGAGAAAACAGTTAAACTCAAAGTACAGACATAGAAGCTATAAAATCAGATGAATTTTATCAGAATATAGATGGATTAGAAGAACCAATGATTGACGAAGAGAATTGTGGAGATGATGATTAGTAAATAGATTTCACTGAAGATATGCTACAACCTCAAGTGCCACTACAGAAAGAAATCAAATTTACACAAAATGAAGTAAAAATTAAGCAAGATTTTCAACTACAAAGTATGGAAGTAAAATATGACAACTAATCATCTTAAATTAGTTAAATTTCGAAAGATGATAAAAAATCACAAAAATTACCCATATTTAAGACCATAAGATAACCTTCTTACTATGAGGGTTACTCAAATTTAGCAAGTCCTTTCTAGAATCCAGAAATTGAAATGCTAGACGATGAGGATTTTGAAGTTGATCAGAAGTTTGATATAGAAAAACATAATTTTTCAAGAGATATGAAAACCTACTTGCCAATCCCTTCCAATTGTGATAGAAACGTATTAGACTAAGCTATGTAGATGTTAGCGAATGAAACTTTCAAGTCTAGTGCTTCAACCAATTTAAACCCATAGAATTTAAGCTTTTTCTCAAATAAAAAATTAGATCCAGACTCACTCTTTAATCTATACTTGAAGAACTTACAATCGCCTTAAAATTGGCACTTGATGTAGATTTCACATGAAAAACATAAATATTTGACTGAGGATGAGTAACACTAATATGAGAAAATTGGGGCATTTAAGATACCAGGAAATATAGATGAATATGATTTTTAATGTTAAAATAAGCGAGAGTTAGTTTTGAGAGCTAAAGAGATATCAGAAGCTAATGGTTTTCCAATTAGAATGGGAAAGTAAGTCATATATTTAATTTCACTACTTTTTGTGGTATTAATATATCTTATAGGATTGACACAGATAAACCAGGGAAAGTTCAATTTTAGTTCGTCTGCAGCTACAGACATAAACAATACACTTAAAATATGGTGAACAAATAAGGCTGCTCCTTTTTTGTCAGATACAGGCAAAACCCTCAATCCCTTTATTTCACATTGGCAGACTATGATGAGTTTCACAATCATCCAGTCAGAGACATTATGGAATATTATCAACAGAGAAATCAGTTTAGACCCTATAACTATCAGTACACTAAAGCAAGAAAAGAATATACTTAGACCTATAAATCAAAGATAAAAACAACCTTCTGAAAATTTAATAGTGCCTTTAATTTCTTTATCAATTCTATGCCATGATTTATCTCAGTCTATAACTAAATGATTTTAAGTGTTATTTTTAATAATGTTTAAATAAATGAGGTTTTGTTCTGTAAATATATTTCTATTGCTAGCTTGAACTTCTGAAAACTATACTCAAAGAACACTTCGACCCATTATGATTAATATTGGCATTTTTTGTGTTATGACTTTTATCTCAGTCTCTATTTAACTTGTTTCACTCAATATTGTGGTCTCTTTTCACTCTTAAGGAAGTCATTCAAGAAGTCTGATTTATTGCCTCTTCTTACATCATTGAGGGTTGAGAATCCTTGACTCTCAGAGATGTTTTCTCTGTGAACTGGAGCTATGTAATCTAAAATGTGAGCTCCCCAGACGTCTAATTATTGAAGATTGTAGAGTCTTTCATAACCGGCTCTCACGAAGTTATCGATTTGCTCTGGATCTCTAACTCTGTTGTTTTATCTGTAATAGGTAGCTAATTGCAACTTTGCCTTCTCTGGGGTTGTGTACTTGTTAAGGGAGTGCCATGTTACAATCAAGGGCATGTATCTGCACCATTTACGGAAGAGACGGAGAGATTTCATGTGGGCCTCGACCAAGTTTCTTGATCTAGCTATAGTAATAAGTTAAGTTAGGAATTTTCTTATTGGGATGAAATATATTCACAAGTGATTTAATGGGAGAGATCAAAGAATCCTTAATTATAATCATGAGTGATCATATTTAAGATTAATTTGTTAATATACATCAAATAAAAATAGCTAAAGTGTCACTTACTTGCAGATGGTACTTGATCAGAAGGGAGCTGCCCGTACATGGTGATATTGTTAACTGCTGGGAAATCTGGCATGCCAGTGTTCTCTTCAATGTATTTATCAGCTGGACTCCAACCACTCATCTTTACTTAATTCCTTTAAAATTATATTATAAAAACATTTATTCCCCAATCTTATATTATTTATACTAATTAACATTATACTATGATGCTTTTTAATATGAAGAGAGAAAATACTAATAATGTTAATAAATAGCTAAAATTAAGTGACATTAATGTATTGCTGAAATTCAATTTATTTGGAAAATTAATAGTAAACTTAATTAGTATGGTGCGATTAAATGAAAAAAATTTCCTGCCTTAAAAATAACAAAAATATATTCTATATTCTTTTTTTGCTGAATTTTAAATATTTGGATAGCTTTTAATAATTTAACTACCTACTATAATTTAAATATTATAATATTATTTTCCATTTGATATTTTATCATCTTATATATCACTTTCCCAAAATATTTGAAGTATTACTACTACTCATAAATTTATGGAATTTCAAGAAACCCCATTCGATGAATTAAAAAAGAACTACGTGATTGAATTTCAGAAGCATCTGTAAAATTAAGCAAAGTCACCTCAGCTCTACCAAGATTACAAACGTCATACAGAGAATGCGATTAAATTGATTAAAAATCTGAAAGAATTTGACACTTTTGAAACTCAAGAGAAATTCTTGGATCCCCAGTACTTGCCCTATCTACAAAGCATAATGGTGGATATTGATAATAAAAGTCATGAGAAGCATAAAGCTTTGCTATAGATGTAGCACTCATACTTCCAGGGAATGAAAGCATAAATGCCTATGCAATAATTGAATCAGATGTCTTACTAGCAGTACAGAGAGATTAATCAATAATTGCAAGCTAATTCTGCTGTATTCAGGGCTGAAGGGGATGCAGCTTCAGGCTTAGCAGTTTAAATTCCTTATTCAGAAATGAATCATGTGCAGTAATAACAAATGCAGCAAAATAATCTTAATGGGTAAATGAGTGTCATGCAAGTAGATTGTGAAATGCAATCTGAGTTATCACAATAATCTTGTAATCTGCAAATCGACAATGAATTTGAAGGAGGTCAGAATCCAAATCAACAAAAAGCTAGCAATCGAAATCAAAACTTCAATGAAGAAGATGAAGAATTATGTGAGGTACCAAATAACGTAGCATAAAGATAAATTGAAGAAGCTAAGTAACATTAACTTAAAAACATGAGCTGTGAAAAAGTAAAGGATTCTCATGTTTCAATGTTGAATAAGCTTGACCCAAACTCAATTATAATTAACTTAGATGGAGAAGGCGATCCAAAACATGAAAATAACAATGAGTTTTCTCATGTTTCTACTACGAGATCTACTATTAACTAGATCTTTATATACCCAGAAATAATGACTCCACAAGACTTAAACAAGAGATACCAACCATAATGTATCATTGCCGATTATATGACATTTGCATAGTTAGATCAAGTATTGCATAAAATGATTAGTGAGCCTTACAAATATACTCAAAACATTGAAGATTAAGATTTCAAAAACACACTTCTTATTGGTTTCTCAGACTTAAAGATGAAATCAAGGTACAGTTTGGAAATTGAAAACTAAATAACTTCTTCTTAAGAAAATGTGGTAGACTTATCTAAAATGTAAAATGATGCAAGATTTGCAACTCCTGACAAAAGAGACACCTATCTTACTTCCTTATACCTAACACCAAGATTTTTACAAAGATTTGATTTTGAAGAGCAAACCAATCAATAAGTCAAATGGAAAGTCAAGCATTTGGGCTCTTAACTTGGATTTATACCTACGCTTTAACTTGAATAAGTAAGGAAAGGTGGTTACAGATAGATAAGATTTTAATGCGAATATAAGAAGCACAAATATTAAGTAGCTAAGGAAGATGATGACTTAGATTCGAAAGTTTACAATTTAAATCATGAAATGAATGATAAATCGCTTTTGCCTCTCGCTTCTAATGCCCCAAGTGAAATGAACTTAAACTAAGCTGATCAATAAAATATAGTGCCATCAGAATAGAGCTAGAATTAAGTATCATAAAATGTTCCTTCTTCTAATACTACAGTCGCAAATAACATGAATGGAATAGAATCTATGAATGATGAGATATAGGAGGGAGATTGTCCATTCAAAATAGTGTACAAGTGTCGTGTCGATAATAATGCCAAAGATTCAGGCAAATATGCTCTTGTAAGCTATGACCCATATCATAATCATCCTATGGGACCTCCTCAATGAATACTATAATGAGGGTAAATACGATGATATATAATAGAACTTAAATTTTTATTTATAAAAATCCTTATTTCTAATTATCTTTGATCTTAGATAAAATTCATTTCTACTACTGAATTTAAAATGTATCTAACTTATTAAAAACTATAATAGAAAATCTAACTGATTTGAAATAAAATGGAGGACGATTTCAAGCCACTAGACCTACCCGACGACTTAGATGACTAAATATCTGCTAAGACCATAAGATGTGAATCTTTCTCAGTAAGTCATTCTTTGATCTTTGAACAATTGGTATATTTTATATGAAAAATATCAAAAGAAATCTTGTTTATTTGAAATTATACTTAAACGCTCGCTTTTATAGGAATAAGAACCACCCCGATCATACTTTGAGAATACTTCCAAAGAAGAGCTGGTTCTAGAGCATGTTCTTGAGTATAAGAGATAATTCAAGGTAATCTATGACCCTCATCGTAAGCTACTCCTAGCACCAAGGAATGAATGTGGAAAACGCAAATTCATCTGCACTCAATTATGAATGTCATATATCTACTCATATCATAAGAGCAGCATTTTACTTTATTTTTATGACTACTTTGAAACCAACCAAGCTGCCATACACAGAGTTATATGAATGGGACAAGTGCTCTAAGTTTGTGGCTGATTTCATAGAGTATGAAGAGCTTCAAATTCCTAATAAATTACCAAAAATTATTCCATCCCCTGCTAATGTATTACAGTGGTAAGCTGGTGACTCTTTTGACATGGCAATCGTACTTTGCTCATTCATCATAAAATTTATAATCAGTTAAAAAGAAAAGCGAGGAAGAAATTAAAATACTTATATAAGGATTGTTGGTGGGTTGCGGTTACGATGCTTACTGTGTATATGGAACTGCTCCAAAAGAAATCACAACTAAAGATGAGGCTTTGATGGAATGCCCCTTCCCCATTGAATTACCAGACAACGAAGAAGACGACGATCCAGAGGTTGACAAGGATGAAGAGCAAATGAGTGAAAAGAAAGCTTCACTCATTTTCTTATTTTAATTCACTCATAACACCTATTGAAAAATTCGAGGTATAGAAGAAAGGTCCTCACATAAGTGAGTTCGACGAAGATATGCGCAAGAGGCGTGAATTCGATGAAGAAGAGGCCAGGATAAAGGCAGTTACCATCGATGACGATCAACCTGATTTCGAGAAGGAGGATGAATTTGGACAAAGCAGACTTCACTGCTGGGTGCTTATGCAAAAAGGCAACAGAGAACTTTCAGAGACTTTCTTAATCATAAAAATTACCATCATGTTAATTAGTGATGTTTCAATAAAGATGATTTATTCTTCATTGAGCCAACTACAGGCAGAAGATATGATGTTAATGACTCACCTTACTACTCAGTTGAGAGTATCTTCAATCATAAGAATTTCTGGATCAGTTTTAGTATAATTAAAAGAATTCATATAACTACCACAGCTTTATATATTCCAATAATCAACCTAGACCCATCCAGAGAACTTCATGAAATAAACTTTGATTTCTAAGACGACCAAACTGGTGAGTGGGAGTACGTTATGATCCAGCAAGGAGACAAGAAGAAGGGTGATGACGATGAAAATGGAGAGGGCAACGACGACGATGAGGATGAAGACGAGGACAATTTACTTGGCAAGGACGAAGATGTGCTTGATATGCCACCTTCGTGGTCCCCTAAATTGTTCGTGAATAGGGACAAGTTCCTAGACCTCTGCCCCAATGGCGAGAAGACTATTTTCTACAAGAAAGTTAAAGTTGACTTCTATGCTGAGTGCTCGTAGGTTGATGGACTGGTTAAGCGCATAACCATATATGAAGACTATAAAAGGCTTATTACCAAGGAAATCAGGTGTTTCTACAAGAATAGAAGGGACAAGCTCATTCAAAATAATTTCTACTATTTATATTTATATGGTAAATCCTGCTTTTCTGTATTTTATAAAACCATTTTGAGAAGAAGATTCCCCTATCAATTTAAACTAGTAGAAAACTACGAAAGCAGTGAAAGATCTCACTACTGGAAGAAACTAGTCTAAATCGATGGAAGAGTCAGAAAAATATACTTCTATCACCATCATTAAAATCAGTTATAGTCTAATCTTGAAATTTTAAATTTACTAAAACTTATTCAGAATAACTTTACATCGTAACAAGGACGGTTTAATCTACAGAGAGGAGTAAATTGGAAGAAAGACATTTGAGAGATATAAAAACAGAGAGGACAGATTAATCTATAGAAGTGTTACTTTCAACCCTGCTAAAATTCCTGAAAAGCACAATCTTACTAATTTTTTTGAGATAAAATAATATGTATTTTATAATTTGAGTTTACTGCATATAATGTAATTGACTACTTACCATTCAAGATAATCATTGCAATTCTCATAACAAAGGATTCAGTGTGATCATGAAAATGGCTTAGAAATTTGCAATGGATCCAGAGCTCCCAGCTGAACAACAAATCAGAAGAACTGAATTCAACTTTTACATAAAAATTATTGCAATTCTATAGCATTTAATGTAAGAATTATAAAAGTATATTGAAAAAAATCTTAAACTTAGAGAAGGGTAAAGTATTCTTGTACTATCACTTCAGAGACGGCAAGATTACATCACAGTCAGAGCAATTTGAAAGAGCTGCTCTCATTGGAGAAGCCAAATTGGGAGATATGAATGAAAAAAATACAGAGGAAAATAAGCAGTAGCAAATTAACAAGAAGATCATTGAGATGGAGAGAAGATGCCATGAACAAATCAAAGAGTATGAGAAAAACGTTTAAATTATAAATCACATTACTAGTTTGTATGAAATAAGGTTAAATATAGTGGATAATATTGTAGAAACACAATTGAATTTGGAAAATTATTAAAATTAAATTTAATATTATTCAAAATCGTGGCAGTTAAAGTTGGCCAATTTAAATGATCTTGGGCTCATTCGATAGAAAATTCAAAATCTGCTGGACTTTATTGTTGCAGAGATAACTTGAGTTTAATGTGTGGGTATAATTTAATGAATTTAGATGTGTTTAATTAAAGTGAAATAATCTCGCTCCATGGATGCAATAAAATAGTACCGCCAATAGTAAAGTCCAGCTAAATTTTGAATTCTCTATCAAATGAGCCCAAGATCATTTAAATTGGCCAAGTTTAACTGCCACGATTTTGAAAAATATTAAATTTAATTTTAAATAATTTTCCAAATTCAAATGTATTTCTACAATATTGGGTATTAAGATGAATCGACTATTTTAATATAGAAAAATGCACAATCTGAATCGCAATGGAGACTAGAAGGTGAAAAGACTATTTAGTAATTGAGATCTTAGCCTAATCAAGACGATATATTCACAAAAGTACTGGAGAAATCCATCTACGACAAAGCCAGAGACAAGATGAAGTAAGGCAAGAAAAAAGACGAAGAAGAAAACGAAAAAGAACAAGAAAAGGATTACTTATTGCCCATTTTGAAAAAGCTCAGCTTGGAGAACTCAGAATTGGATGAAGAAGCAGCTATAAATGTCAAAAATGAAGCCCTAAGAAACTTAAAGGAGAGACTCCTCACTAGAGCTGAGATTATTTTGAAAATAATCTAACAATGAGATTTATAGTAAAATGTCATTCTCTATTTTCCATATAAACTAATAATTATTCAACGCAGATTGGAAGAGGAACAGAAGAACTTAGAAAACGCCTACGCAAACTTAAAACGCAAGGGAGACTAAATTACTGCTGAGGATGAGGCAAAGTACGAAAAAGAAGTATCTAAAGCTAACTTCAGGATTGAAATCCTCACAGAACGTGCATCTCAGCACTACAGAAATTCACTTAAGAAATTCGAAGAATTAGATCAAAAGCTTATGGAAGACCCTAGACTCAAGGTTCTAAAGAAAAAGGGACAGTGAAATCACAAAAATATAAAAAATTACTAATAAGACATTATTCAATCTTTATGATGTCATTAAGAAAATAGAATTACTTTTAATTTAATTTTGGAGAACAAATATTAAACATTTTTCATACTATAATTCTCTATAATTTTGCAAAAATTTTAAATGTGATTATTTTCAAAAGGGTAAATAAGAAAGCATGCAAATAAATTTTGTGCACATTATGCATGTTGAATTCTTTATTATAGAAAAATTGTTTTTACTGATAAGAGTAATTATATTAAATAAATAAATAACATTAAAATTGATTAATGAGTTAATAAATGGAAAATTTAGGGAAGTATATGAAAATATATGACAGTATAGTTTTATCTTATATTGATATTTGTTCTAACCGAGATACCCCTCTCCACACCCCTCCAACCCATAAATATAACCTATTTTATCTTAAATTATTAATCTTCGAGGTCTCAACCTACTTCATTCATGACATTTTTAATGGTTATAAAATACCAACATTATTATTATTAGTTGATATATTTAATTTTAAAAAGCATCAATATATTTTTATTAATGATTTTATTTAAAAATATATATATTTAAAAAATATTTTCAAAAATTTAAATATACTGGTCGTGATCAATGTTATTTTTTGACGTCATTCGACAAATAAACACTGAAATTATGCATTTCCAAGTCATTAAAAATCGACATGATTCGAAATATTAGCAAGATCAATATTTTACTCTTAAAAGAATTATTTTTTTTGGAGGACAGAAGGAGGTGGATGGGGAGGGGTGTAAGGAGGGGAGTGGGGATGGTGGCATGATGAGGGGGTGGTGAGGTGTATCTTGGTTAGAACAGATATTTTTTCCTGGTCAGTAGATTAAACTAAAAAATACTTAATAAAAAATGGTCATTTTATATAACGAATAAATCCAGTTTAAATTTAATTAATTAAAATTAAATCTAATTTATCTTAAGAAAGATAAATTTTTAACAAGTAATTTGTATTATAGCAGTAAATTTTGAATTTATTGGCTTAATATTTTAGATTAATTGAGTATATATATCTGAGCACAATTATGGTGGTTATTAATATCCTAAATTAATATTTTTTCATATCACTATTTAATTTAAATTAATATGACAATAAGTAAAGTCATCGCAAAGTAAAATGATTTGTATTATATTTCTAAGGTTATTAATATTATTTTCCAAATTATAAACGTGTATTATAAATATTCATTACATAAAGTAAGTAGTTCCCACTTAATTCCAGAAATCTTCAATTTTACTATAAACTACCCTTGGAATCTAATCATAAGCTATAAACCAATTAATTTATGAAAAGAATCCCTAATAACCAATAGAAAATAAGAGAAATCTCAAACACTATTAACTTCTCTAGCTTTTGTTCTGAAGTTTGCTTTTCGCTCCTCTAATTTCATTCATAGAAAAATTAAATTTATATTTTTAAATACACTAAATCATAATTCTGTCTTTATGTAATTCACTCTATTCAATAAATTCCTAATTAAAAAATATATCTGAGAACGTTTGATACTTAAAAATTTGATAATAAATTAGAATGCAATAGTTTATATATTAATTTACTAAACTTTTATCAATAATTATTAATAATAATTTAATATCTGCATACTTATCCATAGCATATTTATTGTGCAATTTTACTAAATTATAAATGCCAAAATTTCTTACTTTATTATTTTTAGATTGTAGAAATTGATTGTATTTTATAATACCCAAGGGCATAATAAATAAAAATGAATCACTACAAATAAAACATCAACCTTGAAAATTCAATCATAGATGAGGAAGATTTCGTCTGCGA
>ARYC01010531.1:0-22947 GCA_000711775.1 Oxytricha trifallax | reverse complement strand
TTAAAAATTTTGAGTAGCTCTTAATTTATTTGAATGAGCTCATTTCTGTAGTATAACAGAGACTATACAAAGAGTCTTGTTATTTGCAAATCAAACTTCAAATTCTAGTTTAATTCGTGGATTAAACTAAACATTCCATCGCAAAAGGTAGATGAGCACGTTGTCTAAGGTTTATCAAAAATTCATACAAGCTTTAACTATTTCTCTCAAAAATTTGTTAAATAAACTCATACCTTTCCTGTGGTTTTAAAAACATGTATTCTCTCAAATAATTAGAAGTAAGTTCAGATTATATCTTTGCTCCATAATTCGCTTAAGGGGTTAGAGAGTTTTAGTAACTTAAGAGATCATTTCTGGGAGCCCCGAAAGGCAAATAGATCTACTTCACTGCGCTCATATCTACTCTAACCTTCTTGGGAATTTCCAAGCCATTGACAGACTAAGCTATTACTGATTTTGAGAAAGACTTTGAAGTTTTATTTAGGATGTATTTACTTATATACCTTGGCAGTTCCATTTAGTCTTTAAGAGGCTTGAATTCATCAAGGTCGAGCAATTTTTCAATGTTGTAGTTATTTGAAGGAAGAATGAGTTTGGCTTTCTCTATTAATTCTGGGTACTTTGCATCTTTTAGGAGGGAATTACATCCGTGCTTCTTCGAACTTGAAGCGTCTTTTTGGTTGAAGTGCTTGATGTCAGTAAATCCAGGAGTGTGAATGCCAATGTGACTCAGGGAGCTTTCTAAAAATATAGGCGATTGTATATCTTGGTTATGATCGTAGTCGCTGAAGGATTGCTAAAAGTAATTGCTTTTACTTTTTTTGCTCACCTCAAACTTAATTTGGCGGCTTAAATTATAATTTTAATTAATAAAATTTTATGAGAATTCTTAATTAAATCATAATTCATTCTTACATAATAAACCACAGTCTTAATTGAAGAATACCCTAAATAATGAGATTTTTGTCTCATTTTATATCAAAATTTTTTTTGTATTTCCCAAAGATGCTTTCCACTGATACTATTTATTGGAAGTGATCACCTAATGAAATAATAGGGCTTTGGGATAAAAAATGACAATAAGCAAAGCACAGAAAGACTATACAAAATGAGCAAGAATTAAGGCGCTTTTCTTAATTTAAATTTAAGTATTAATTAAGAATTCTTAATAAGCGAGGGAAATAGTGACCTAGAATGAGAGTTAAAATTTGAAAGCTTAACTTTTAAGCATTGGGCCTTTGAGTTTGAATATAAGAAGTCAGTTTAAAATTAATAGTCACACATATTAAAGGAAAGCTAGATTTGTTGAGAAAAAAGCAAAATGAAGCTGGAATTCGAATAATTAGTCATTGTCACCTTGTACAAGAAAATACTAGCTATTCATTTAAATATTCAAATTTTGTATTTGATATGAATTCATTTTACGCTCAAAAAATTTTACCTTATTAGCTATAGTCCTAAGGCGAGATACGCATGTCAGGAAACTTGCGATGAAACATTACAGTTCACTTGTCATAAGGAAAGTGTGCCCAAAACTTTAAAATTTTACAATAACAGAGGTAGTCAATATGGGTGTGAGAGAACTATTATTTTCTTGCTGGATGTTTTCAAGTACCCGACCTAAAATGCTAAAATGCTAGCAGACAGTGACATCTAACAGTTGAGGCACTCTTGTTTATGAGCTTTTCTATAACTGTGTAATTTAGCACTGGTTTGATTTAGTCTATATTAATACTCGTACCATACCTAAGCTTAAGCTATAAATCTAAATATTTCTCATCATAAATAAACTCTAAATTTAGCTAATTTCTATTTTTCATTTTGCAAATTGGCCTAATTTCTTTACTAACCCCAATAAGACCCCAACTAAACCCTATAAATCAAAGAATTGATAAACCACATTAAGGGGTTTTGGGGATATGAATGTTCACCGTCATCTGAATATTCAGAATATATTTAACAAGATTTGAGAAGGAAAACTTGTCACAATCGTGAAAAACGGAATATTCCCAATAATTGATGAAAATTAAGTATGGTTAAAAGCAAATCACAGTATTAGAACAGTTTATTTTATGAATTTAAAATTCTTGAGAAATTCAACTTTCTATATTGTGGTCATTTCAAATTCCCACATCTGCTTTAAATATCTTTTCTTTTATTTGAGATTGTTAATTTTCTATAATTAATCTTATATCTATCTATACTTATATTTTATTATTTTATTCTTTATTTTTTATTTTTTTTATTTTTCTTGTTACTCAACTTTATACATAAACCTTAAATCTAGTTTCTAATTTAATAACCAACATATTTGATATTTATTTTTATAATTATTAATAATATGTCTTCATTTATTTATTTTGATTTTATTATAAAATAAGATAAGTTACCATAAAAAACCTTTTTTTTTCTTTCGCTTTATTACAAGCGAAAATTTTTATAAAAAATAATTTTATTTATATTATATTGTTTATTTTTACATTTACTTTGTTTATTATTTCTTATCCATATATTTTATCAACCATTTTAAATTTTCAGGTTTTTTTATTTATGAACTGTTAACACATTTTTAAATGTTCGGTTTTATTTAATATATAATTTTCATTTATTATTATAATTTTTTATTATTTATTTATAAGTATATTTTTATATATTTAGTTGATATAATAATGAATTATTCGAACTTCTTTTAAATATTTAATTTTAACTGCTGAAAACATTTATATTTTATTTTATCTATATATAAATATATTATATGGTTTTATTATGAAACTTAAAATTGTTCTAAAATAATAAATAATTTTTTTATTTATTTTATGAAATATTTTATTTTATACATTATTCATTTATATATTTCTTTTCTTTTTCTTGATGAATAGTAAAATATTCATTTATTCATCATATTGTAACATATCTTCTTAACTTAGATCTTTAAAGCATAAATCTTTAGACCAATGCTCTTCTTTACAGTTACAATTCAATTTATCACAGCACCATATTTCAATCTTAGTGATAATCCTCTTATTGATTGGAAATTCAAGTAAACATTTGGATAATTTTGGATACAATCGCTTTAAATGTGCTTATGGCTTTTGTGTTTACATTATTTTATTAAAGATTTATATTCACAAATAGTAAACTTAAATATTTCTTTTTTTTAATATTGTTACTGACTAGCGAGATTGTTTGTAACGGAACTATTAAAATAAAGTACTATCTTGAGTATATATAATATATTTATTATGGGTGATATATCACTTTTTAATGTAATAATAATTCAACACAATAGAAACAATCAGGCAATTCAGTATTACATAAAGCGAAAAGTTGCTTATTAAAAAGGCTTATATAATAGGCTGTTTATATAATAATATTGCTTTTAGCAGTAAAATCTATAAGCTTCTTTATTATTTTGGTATTGATAAATGGTCTATTATAATTTATTAGTTTACTAAACAATATCGGATTACCTAATCCAAGCAGCGTGTAAATATCTTGAACATATTTATCATTTTCTATTTGTAAAATTTCAGTCAAACAATGAAATATAAATGTTTTACAATTAATTTCATAATACTAAATTGAAGTGAGTAAGAAAGCTGTGAAAATATACATTAAACTTGAAGAGTCACCTGTTCTTTTAGAAAAAAATGTCAATAAAAATAAATATTCCATTTCCAACTATTTTAAAAAAGATTATCCTCATTTGTTTTGAAATGTCGCAACAGTTATTAATTTAGTTAGGTAGATTATGCAGTTTTATTTTGTACAGTAATTCAATTAAAATTTAATATCTCAAAGTTTTACATAGTTTAATGGCAGTTTATAAATAATCAAATATCTACAGTTTTATTGTAAACTCATTAGAATTAAGTATTGTTTATCTGATAAATTAATTTTTGTTATATCATTACTTTACAAACTGATATTAATAGATGCCTTTTAACTCCTCCTAAGAACAAAATAAAGCACAACTAGTCAACAAGATATCAGTCAAATCCATTTGATAGAACAGTCTTTTGCTAGCAGGTACCTAAAAAATGTTAAGTAATCAAATTAGTAAGAGGTATGAATTTAATAAGATTATAATTACTAAAATATAGCAATTTGCATCATTATAGCATTGATATTATAAACTTACACCGACTCATAAAGACTAAACGATAACGTGGCACTCTCTGGTAATAACCGGAATACTTAGAGTTTATTAAGATAAATGTTCAATTGAATCGTATTTGTGAATATTTGTTGCTGCTATTTGAATCAAAAGACAACCTTTTACGAATTATTCTAGTTAGTGTTAAAAGAATACCAGAAAGATTAGAATATTTATAATTGAAGTGGTTCAAGCATAATTCATATTATTTATAGCTATTATTAAAGCTTACAAGGTTTGAAATGAAATCTATTGTTTAAGTCTGATCTTGTATTAGATTAAAATAAATAAGTTATTTGTTATACTCAACGTTCTTATTATAGTCTCAAGAGTTCTATATTCGTATAATATAATACTATTTCATTGTATAATTTTTCACTTTTTTTATCTTCTGTTTATTATAATTCGTAGATAATATTTTTCTATAATTTCCATATTGATAAAGTTTTGTATCTCTCTTTGAATGTACATATCATAGCATATTCACTTCGATATTATATATGAAATCTCGTGCTTATTATAATAATTAAGACCTATATAATTAATCTAAGTATTATATAATTCTATAATATTGGCTAATATAAACGCCTAGTATCCTTTATTAATGATAATATATATTTATAAGGATTAAGCCCTTTCATTTTTAGATTAATTTCAAGTGACTTTTACTCCATTATGATGGTGGTATATCAATTTATAATATTTATATTAATCAATTAATTCCTAGTTGAACTCTTGATTTTAACTATCCATTACTTATTATGTTAGCTTTAACATTTATGTCAAATATTCATCCATCTCTTACAAGTTATCAATTAGCATGATGGATATATTCCAATTAATTTTCTCTAGATATTATAAAATCTTCCCTTATTTATCCCCTCAGAGCTGAATGTTAATTTTCATTTGGAAAACCATCGTCTTATGTGAGTTTTCATCATCTGAAAGTGTGCTAAAGCCTGGAGGAACACAACTCAAAGTGTTGGGTTTACTGTCTCTTAATTAATTAAATCTACTTAGGAATAAATATATTTATCCATATTTAATTTTTAAAAAAGTATTATATTATGTTTATCTTATCTGTTCCAGCAAACAAGAGTCTTACATTAAATGGAGATTATTTAGACATCTTTCACAAGAGACTGACTTAACTATTCCCACACAAAATTCGTATTTAGATCGAAGTCTTTATGCATATTTGTGGCTAGTGTTAGCTTTTGTACTTTTACTATGTTTTTAATATCATATTCTCTTTCTAATATCCATTTGTGATCATATTAATTGAGTCTTTGATATTTTTATAATTCTTAATTTGAATCTTTTTCTAATTAAATATTAAATTAACTATATTTACTTAATGAGTCTTTGGTTTAAGTTTATAAGTTTATTTAATTAATTTGCTTATTTAATTATATATATATATATATATATTTCTCCTAATTCAATTCATTTCTGTTCAGCCTATATTTATTGGATGTATTCTCTTTACATGTCTCAGCCTTCCCTTTCTTCTTAAGATAAACGACATCCATGTTTCTTAAGCACTTTGTTAAGCTGTAGTTTCATAGCTAACTGCTATTTCTTAGATACCAATTTAACCCTGATCTAAGGCACCAAGTATATTGAGCAGACTTGATAAGACACAGCATCAGTCTAGTCTATTGTTTAGAGGGGTGGGACTCTTGCCATATATGCTGTGGTTAAAAGAATCTTCACTTGTTCTGAGAAGTGTTCAATCCTTTTTATTTAATAAATCAAATTGGTGAAAGCTATTGTCATTGCTGTACGAATAGTTTTGGGAACCGTAAATTATGTTTATAGTCATAGTGCCATGTTTATATTTCTATCTTATATGATAGTTGTTGTCAAGGTTTCATCATCATATATCATGATATTTCAACTATCTAACTTACCTAATTCTAAAGCTCTATTTAATCTGTTTGTCTGGTTTAATAATTCTTTAAATTATTTCTATTAAAATAATACCTACTCATATTAATATATTTAAATGTATACAAATTTGATAGCATCTATGAACTACTTGTAAGATTTACTTCAGACAGGTTTATTAAATATTGGAGAACCAGTCGAAGGAGGAAGGAGCTATTATTATAGTTCAATGTCTGTGATAAGAAGTATATCATTATATTACTTCTTAATTATTCCGTAACTATTTAATTTGAAACTGAATAAAGAAACATTTAATCCAAATAAAACGCATTAATCCCTAGCATTCATAGGCTAATTATAGAGTTCAGGAAATTTACAGAGCATTTTTGTCAAATGCTATAGAGTGTGGAGTGTTAAAATATAAACTGAACGAATTCAGCTTATTAGATACTTGTATGTCTTGTGATCTCCAGTATCTCTCATCTAATCATGGAGATTCAAGTGGTGTCTCTGGTAGGTACCAACTGCTTGATTATCTTGTTACCTTGATTACAAACTAAAGTAGTAAAATGATGGAATATAAAAGCTAAGTTATTATCTAATGAAAATGGAAACAGTGATCAACTCTTCCTGATCAAAGAATATTTTAAAGTGTTATTGTTGCCAAAGGAGTGACACAAATGCAGCATATCTATGGCTAAATTTCTAATATCACTATACTTGCTGATGTAATGAAACATCTTAGTGTTACTTTCTATTTAATAAAAATGCATTGAGTGACATCTAAAGTTGTTTTATAGGCATTAAATAAAAATAATGTCACAGACTTACGCTTTCTTGTGAACTTTATGTGATGGTGCATTTTTATTATATAAAATAATTTTAATTAATATGATACTTATAAGTCATTGATTTGCTATTTAAAGATTAATATAAGAGTACAATGCTTGAAGCTGATTAAGTATTCATAAATCATTTTTAATTATAAAGAACCTATTTACTTTGCAAAAAATGACTAAATCATTTATCAATATAATAGGAGTCATAGAAAAGAGTTTATAGGCCTTAAAATAGAACTTATAATTTATTTAATATTAATAGCAATAAACATAAATATTGGCATGAAACTTATTAAATTAAGAATAAAATCATGTTCTCAAATTTGAACTGCTTTGACTATAAAGGCAACAATTAAATAATGATCATGTAAAGTTTATTATAATAAGCACTTAATTTGTTTTGATTGAGCTATTGATGATGTAATTGCTGATGTTATTATAAAAATGTTGTTCTTCCTTTTCATCATCTCATCTTTCTTTTACTTATATAATGCTCAATTACTAAGTAATAAACTGTCATGAAGTTATTAATATAAGCTATCTAAATTAGATAAAAAGTATTTACTAATAAAATATAAACATATTTGACAGTAATGATGATAATATAAGAATTACTCACTCAATGATATAATCATAATTGTACTTGAATAGAGAAAAATCAATATTTTAAAAGTTATACATATATATTAATACCGTTTATAAAACAACATATTACAAACTCTACATGTAACATTTATCTTATATCCCATTCATTTTTATAAGTTCCTCCAATTTAAAATGCTACTAAGTAAGATTGAACAAGAGTCTACTCGAAGTGAGTATTGGCGAAATCCAAAAAGGAATGTCTCGCTAGACTACCTTTTCTATTTTGATTAACTGAATGTTCACTTTACTAGTTGATGTATTGCTACCACTGCTCTTTTGCTGTACTTGCTGCAAAATTCTTCATGCTCTTCTAATTTGAAGTTCTCTTTAACGTGTTGCTGAGCACGCATCTTAAGTTTCATGGTTTGAATAGGATCTTGTGTTGCTCTCTATGGTTATCATTTGGTGTTATACTCTATAAACAACATGGATAAATATTTTATAAATATTAATATAAGATTAAATATAAAGATATGCGATATGTGCGTTTATTCACATAGTCATTTCAATTTGAGTTGAATGTTCTTGAGTCTCCACCCGAATTAAATCATTTGGTTAGACCAATAGTCAATAAACCTTTATTACCATTAAATTATAAAGATTAATTTTAACCTCATCCCTCATTAAGTGAATTAAAACAACTACACTTTAAATAGCAAGTTGCATATTGAATATTGATAAGATTAATAAGTGCGCTAACAACTCCTGGAAGAAGTTAGCCTGACCAAGATTATGTTATTTAACGCCTATAAATTTATGATTCAAGATTTCCCTTGATACTGGCCTGAATTCCTCTAAGAGTTGAAAAGTTTGAATTGCTATTGTTTAATGCAATCTTACTAAAATGATTTATACCAATTATAAATACCATAGACATTACTATATTACTATATATAATAAATAACTTATTTAAATAGAGATTAATTAATTGATTTAACTTCTCAAATATTCAAATTGTGATTATAACTACATGCCAAATGTTGCCCTTTCGTTTATATGAAAGAATATAAAATAAAGCTAAAGATGCAGTTCTAAGTCAAGTAACTTCTCTATTTTCTACATGAGGGTTTTGACGTTTATAGGGGAATTAATTGAATCATATAATAAATATCTTGATTAATATTAGTTGTGTTTATATAATAAATTTGCAGCTTTATAGCTTCACACTTTAATTTATCAACATTCTTGAAAATATATAAAAGAATAAATTTTGACCAAATTGAAGGTTGCTAAAAGTTAATTAAATGAGATAATTATTTTAAAAGCTATTTAATTCAACTACTTTATATTGCAATGCAATAGAAAATACTTGTTTTTTAAAAAAAGATAATGATATATATTATCATTAATAATTAAGCAACTAAATTTTAATATCAGTTGCATTATTCACTAATAATAATATAACTATTAAATTAATATTATTAAAAAACTTCTAATGGGAGCACTCATGTTTTAAACTACTCTGAAACTAAAGTTAGTATTCAGAGGCTAAATTTTATACCTTGAACTTAGTGAATGACTCGAAATATCTTTAAATCTGGACACCAACAGCTTCAGTGTATATATGGATGGATGAAATAGAATATTAATATTGACTCATGAATACTAGCTCAAGTGCAGAAGTCAAAATCTCAAGTTGTCTTAAGCGTATGTGGGATTTTGGGTTGACTCAATAGTAATATGGTTGCGAGAAGTAATAAATGCAATGATAACACTTTTTTTAGTTGATGGGAGACTAGGAAAATTAAAATTTCAGGAGCCATTTCTGTATCGTTTATTAAAAGTAAAAGAGGTAATCAAATTCTTTTTTTACTAAAAACTTATTGTGAAAGTGGCAAACACAAAATTAGGAGTAGCGAAGTAAGTATTGCATTCTTTGCTGCATAAGCATGAGACAGCTTCCATTCTAACTGAGTAAATTTTAGCCTTTGTGGATAGCGAAGTCATTAATGAGCATTAGTTGACAATAAAATACGAGTGTACGAATTTAGGAGATGTGAGCGAGTCTTGAGTGCGTAATAGGGATACTGATGAAAACAAGTCAGATTGATTTGCAAGAAGTCTAACTTGGAAATGAAATCCTCATCATTTTTATAGAAAATCGCAAAGGCTTCTCCTCTTCAACAAAGAAGAAGTCCAGACAACTATAAGATGAAAACTGCATTAGTATTAGAGGAAACGCAGAAAGCATTCCTCAATGCAATCGAGTTCCAATTACCAAAATCAAGACATGAGCAAATTGATCTGAGAAAATGACATAGGGTTGTTTTGAAAATAAAGATGCTTCATTATCTCTGCTCCTGGGATACTTTTTTGAGTCGGGCATTCCATCTCCCTGCGTCTTTTCATGGAGATTTGAGTAGTTCCCCTGCCAGATCCCAATTGTCATATTTTTCGGTGACTTCGTTTGCTATACTGAATCTTAAGACTTGCCGAAGATTAAAAGTTGATTACCAAAGTAGTAAGTTGGTTGCTTGTAGAATGTGATCTATAATTTAACGGGCGTGGGGTTGTCGATGTTTGAAGCCAGTAGGTGGAAAATAACAATTAAGCTACATGTGGACATCTAACTGGTCAAAAAAGAATTGCCTTAAGCTGTAAATATGAAGGATTAGAGCATTTACTAAAGAGGGATTTAAAATGCCCAAACCATCGATATTAAAATGAATTTAAAATATCCGCTTAATAGTATCCTAGACAGTTCATTAGGTCACAAAGATGAGGTGCCTCCTTTACCTACGAAGCACTGAGCTGGCGATCTCGAATCTCTTGAATGAGTGCAACAGTTTTAATAGCAAGAAGATGAAACTCTGACAAGTGGAGATACTATTTTATTAAGATGCTCAAACGATTAAAGATGTATGATTTAGAAATAAAAATACAATTTAAAATGAGTAAATAACACAGATAATTTAATAAAAAACATTACTATATTTTTTAGATTATATTATAAAAGTTACGAAATTTTGTACTTTTATTTAATTTTTATGCATCTTATTTTTCACATTCTTTTATATATATTAAATTTCTAAATAACAAATAGATAAAGAAGAACAAATTGACAGAATACTATTTTTCGAAGATCGTGTTATTATACTTATTTTATTTACCTAAACAATTAAATAGAAGTTGAAATAAATAATACTCCTTCATCGAAGTAGTGGGTAACATTAAATGTAAATCTAATATAATTAAATTCTTAATAATTATTAAATGCTTGTATTATGCGAATGCCATTTTAAAACTCTTGAACCATCTTGTTTCATTTGTGATTTCCAGCTTTATCACTTCTAGTTCTCTTTCGTTGCTTTCTTCACTAAGAGTTTTTCGTTCTATTTATCACTTCAATTTCCTAGTTTTATGAATCATCCTCCTCCCTTCTATTGTTTGTATTGGCTTCTGAGAATATATAGTATTTCTTTCTATAATCTTCACTATTCCTGTATAATGTAGAGGAATTTAAGGAATAGTAGTCAATTGCCCCTGGTATATTTCTACCAATTCCCTGAACTTCATTCACAGTTATGGTACTTTAAATATATTTGCAATCTTACTTCACCAATATTGACCAAATTATCCCGTTAGTTTTCATGTGGCTTGAACATTTATTATCCTAATTTTAATTCTCAATAGATTGCCTCCAAGGTATTTTTGCTTATTCTATATAAATTCATGCCATTTACTTTTATAGCAGTTCCTGATATCTCTATATATATTTTCCCAAAATAAAGTTTAAGGTTTAACATTAAATTATATAGTTGCGCTTTCTGACATTATTTTTAGTAAATATTTTTAATTTTTATTTGTCTAGAAGTTTTATAGTAAAGATCACAGAATTTTTTAGGACCCGCTTCTTGATGTGTTTTAATTAATTACAAGAATCTTAATTTTTGAATTTCCTTTCATCGATTCATTTAGTTACTAATTGTATCAAAGTACCAATTATACTTCTAACATGACTATTAATTTTTAATATCCTTAAGCCACATAATTTTTATTAATTCTTAAAACTTATCAGCTTAATTCAATTTTTGTTTCATTATCAATATACTGACAAAATTATGCAATAAAATTCTTATAATCCTCTCCATATATTCAATTCTCCTATTTGATGTTTCGTCAAATCTATTAATATCTTTGGGTTATATATCTTTCACAACTTCTGATGATAATAGTAGGTATTCTTGATTCAATTAAATAAACTAGACCACCTCTATTAGACTCATGATTAACTATATTAAATCATTGTTATTATTGCATTTAAAAATAAATTCAAACATTTATTTGCTTCATAAACCATAAATCTTTCTATTCTATACTTTTCTCTAGGATCTTAATCGAAAAATGTTTTAAGTATTTTTTCAAAGAAATGAGTTAACCAAATCCTCGATATGAAACTTCTTTTAAGTAAAACAGGCAGTTGAATAACATTTGGTCTCCTTTTAAGCATATTAAGTCCTCTTAGTGTCCTACTATTTTATCTCTTTAACTATTGAACTTATTAAGATTCTAGTTTAGATTTAATTTTTTCATCATGAAACACATTTGTTAGTATTGGGGTACTTTTGAATTAATTTCATTCTTAATTTCCAGTAATAAACTGATCCTTGCTTCAAATCCTGAGAATAAATATGACTTCCTTCATCTACCTCTTAGAACTTTGATTGATGCCATAATTTCCTAAATCTTCATCCTTTATGCTAGCTTTTGGTTGTTTCATTGGTTCCATCTTCTTTAATGGCAAAAGTATTTAATGTTATTATTTATTTAATTAGTTATATTCTCTTATTTTAATTCACATTACATAAAAGAGTAAGTTGTTTTCAAATAAAGAAGGTGTGTTATATAAAAAAAATCTTGAACATTAATAAAATATGTTTTAGTTAAATCAATCTAAGATCCTTTTTTATATTAATTAGAATCAATTGCAAAATTGGAGATTATAATAAATTCAGAATAAAGTCGATTATTCATAGTGCCTCGAATAATGACCAGATAATTAACAAAAGAAGGACTTATCAAGGAAGTATCGGTGCCATAAATGATGAAAGGTGTATATTAGTCTGCCTTACCTAATTGATGAGTTGAAGAAAGGGGCATCTCTAGCAGTCACGAGAGCGACTGCCACTTATTAAGGCCACGGACGAGAGTCTTCAGCATCTCACGGTATAGTGATAGAAAAATGTTGAAACATAGAAGCACTCTCCCTCCACATTAATTCCATTTCACGCATCAATATCACAAGGCTGCCAAGGAAAACTATTGGCTTGGTATGGACAAACAATCATGTAACCATCTCTAGCAAGATCGACAATACATGTGACTCTTTGGGCAGCTGGGGGCATTTGCGAGAGCACTTTTTCTCTTAATGATTTCATTCATGTTTTATACTCTCGCCAATCTTTTTATATTCAGCAAGTGCAACCATACACAAAATATACAGCGTTTTCCAATCTACATTAGTGTGAATTTGCAGAAGTTGAGGGATGGTCGTGGTCATTGCTCTCGTATGTAGTTAAGCACCTATCGCATAGTGAGAGAGATGCATGATGCAGCAACTCTTTACGAGCTGAAACTGATAGTTAGTAAAATTACTTACGTTTTCCAAAGAATGCATAAATAATCAAAAATTTAAATATATAATTTTTTAGTTTACTTAGATATCAAATTCAGTGATGCTTATAAAAATAATATTAGTGAATAATTTATATTATTAAGATGAACTTACGTTTTAATAAGAAATCTTTCCAACTTTAATAGAGTAAAATAAAATATTTCAATATTAAAAACTAACTAATCATGAGTTCTATAATTAAAGATAAGCAAAATTAATTGGATTAAAATTTAGAAAGGGAATATAATAACTGGAGGAATAAAAATGAAGCTATTTTAGTTTAAAATTATAGTTTATATTTAATACGAGAAAACTCAAAATTAATAATTTTTGAATAAGCTCGTAAAATTTAAAGCTTTTTATAATTTACAATTATAAAAATACTTTAATGTTGATTATTAATTTATTTATTGTCAATTTTTGGAATATTTACTAAGTTTAAGCTCAAGTATTGAGAGAGTGGTAGCGATAGAGTGTCGTGTATATTCGCTGCGTTGTTAACATTAATCATCTTCGACTCTCTTTGCAAATGATCCTGTTCTCGTCGCTCGATAATTGATATAGGTACCCTTAAGTGCCAGAGTGGATGGGAACTCCATTAATTAAGACGCCCACAAGGGCAGCGCAGACACTAAAACTGATTCAGGACCCACCTACTTCCCTATTAGTAAGATCTTTGCTTTGAATTTGAAATCCTTTGAAAAGAATGACAATCCACCAAGGCACTCTACACCACTACATAGCTGAAAGTACTAAGTTGAGAGAGGTAAGAGCCAGAAGGCACGAGAGATAGGCAGGCTAAACAGAAATGAATGGAGTTTAAACGTAGTATGAGACAAAAGAAATGCGTAATCATCACTTGTAAACTCCAATGCCATTTTGGTAAACAGAGATGCTTGATTATCTTGGCTCCCCGAGGAGATGTCTGAGTCGGAAGTTCTACCGTCGGGAGATAGCTCCCGCTGAGTCGAGTGGTGAAACTGGCCTCCCGCTGCGTTGAAGGTTTGCCCCTTACTTCGACTGCAATACTGGAAGTCAAAAATGCCCAGAGCCTAATGCCTAGCCGACTGCCAAGATTGACCAATATGAAGAGACATTACTCAAGACCAGGCAGGAAACCATACCTAGCATTTGAAGATTCAAGAAGCTCAAAAACTGCCACAAGAGATACAGCTATGATAATAGCAAGAATATTGCCTAGATCATCACACGGTAGAAACTTTCCCTCCCACTCAGCGCTAAAAACGATTCTGATAGAAACCCATGATATGGTGCACGTAAAGGGAATGTATAAGAGGCAGTACGACTACTACTATTCTAAGGCAAACAATGTGCACTTCAGACATCACGTGAATGAATAAACAGTCTTCCAATGACGAAGATAGAGATAAGGACAGCAGACCAGGTGTAAAGATGGGAGAGGACATGAAAGAGAACGAGCACAAGAATGCCTACATGATGCTGATTATGATGCTGAATCCTACATTAGAGTCATAGATATTGTTGCTTATCATACAGATGATATTAATAATAATATTTTTGATTCTAATATCCTTGCATTTTAAAATTATTTACTTTCTTTCAAAATTTTACAATCTTATATCTAAATTATTTTATTATTTGATATTAAATACAACTGAATTGAATTTTTTTATTTAAATTCATGATCTTATTACTTATTTATTTACACACTCTGAACTGCTTTTTTATTCGTTAATTATAAATAAAAATAGGCTCTTTTTAAGATTTATTTCAGTTATTTTATATTATAATAGGACTAAATCTACTTAATATTCTCAGTAAGATACAAGTGTTATTAATTCATATGAAAATATATAAATATATTACCTCTTATTATTAAATTAGATGATGAATCTTGTGTGTTCATTTAAATAATTAAGATTTATTATGCTCAAAAATTATAATTAGATTTCAATTATATATTATTAAACTAATAGCTTTCAGGAAATTAAATTAATTGTGATACAATATGTCGAAATTCTAATTATGTTGCGATATAATTAATAGAAATCAAATTAATATAAATATATAAATTGGTAATATTTTTAGTAAAATATGTTAATTATTTAGTTAATTACCAACCTCCTTCTTCATTGTTTTCGCATCATTAATCAGTTAATTAATAAGCCCTCTCACAAGCACCCCACTTTCTGTTACTTTTCCAATTTTAAATTTCAATAAACTATGGTTTTATTCAAGAATTAATTCCAGTAAAATTATAATTTTCAAAATAATCTTGTTTGTATTATTGTTAAATCTCACGGTATCATTCTACTATAAATTATTGATACTCATGATTCGTTATAAATTAAATAAAACTGAATTAATAGCATGAGCTAACAACTTAGTTTGGTATTTACTGTCTGATGAGAGATATTATCAGCTGCTGGTGTTTACTCATCTCAACTGCTATCTCTCTCACCGCTATACACGTTAAATATGAATGATTAAATGTTTTAAATTTATTCTTTTCACTTATGACTAATATTATTTTATATTATTTGACTTAAACTTAATATACACCAAGCAAGATGTTCAGAGTTATGATAGTAATTGATTGAAACACTGCAGACATTGCTCTCTTCTAACTAAGAATGATTTGTCATTTTATTTCTTATTTAAGCTGTTCTATACCATCTAGGTATACTAAGCTCATTTACTTGTTATTAGTTGCCTATTTATATTTTGAACTATTTCTATTAAAATAATTAAAAATTCTTCATCAATTCTTATTTTACAATTCCAAACACATTCAATAAACTAATAAGATAAAATTTTTGGATAATAAGTGAAATGTAAAATTAATCTAGATTGATGATTAAATATATTTTATAAAAGTCTTAAAAAATTGAGATAAGTATAAAAGTAAAGAAATTAGGGCATATTACAATGATGAGATCTCAAGGTGCAAATATGGAAATCCCGCAAGATATTCTGACTATACCGCACAGCTGTGCGGAATCACGAATCCGCACAGCTGTGCGGTATCTATGAAAATCTGGCCCACTTCATGCCACAATTTTCTTAATTCAGCCCTTTTATAGGGAAACCTTTCTGGGCTCTTAATGCCCTTTTTTTAATAAATACTTAATTAAATATAATAAATTTAGGAATAATTAAATTATCGCAATTTATTAAATTAATCAGTTACCTCAGAATTTAATTCTCTCTAGAGAAATCCAATTGGGTTTAATATATTTAAGTTTAATTAAAAATTAAAACTATATTATTAAAATTAATATAAATAATTAATAATCTTTTAAAAATAGGGCTTTATAGCTAAGTCTTAATTCTCTATTAAGAATGTGAATTAAGACAAAAGTGCCTTGTATGGGCTCACAAGTTATTTTATGAGCGCAAGAGCGCATATTATTAGCGCTCATGCGCAAATTTAGTGACCCAAAATATCTTGGTTTATTTCATTTTATACATTTTAAGATAGCTTCATTGAAATTTACTCTCTTATGCAACAATATTCCCTTCTTGCATTTTTATTAAGACTTAAATTAATCTTAATTATATGTCATTCTGTATTAATAAAAAAATTCATTTATTCTCAAAAAATTTTACCTTAACAATTAATGCTTAACGGGTAGCACAATATGCAATTCAATTTGAATGAATGATTTATACTGATTCTTTTCAGGAATATACCACTTCAAGGATAGATTGATTAACACTTCATAATATTCAAGCTAAGATCTTAGCTAATATTGCTGACCAATTCAATTAAACTGTGATTCAATTGCTGAATCAAGTGAATCATTCTTCAGTTTAGATATATGAAAATGATACTGTTATAATTAATTTAAGTAAAGTTATAATATATATTATTATATATATAACTTGATGATGAAATTAAAACAAATAATAACGTATCTATAAATAGGTAAAAGTTAGTTCTATTTATAGGAACTAATGATCCAAATAGTCCATTTGTTATAGGAATTACAGATCAAAACATTAAATTAGAGTGAAAAGACAAGATGGAGGAGGGTGAAGGCATTTTTAAATCTTGCATTTATTAATAGAATGTATTTTATTACGAAATGAAAATAGTGTTTGTATAAAATGTAGAATAATATAATATTCAAGATATAATAGTTAATTTGGGAATAAAAATTCAACAATTTAATAATGCTTAATACCAATTCTAAAAGGTATAAAATAATTGGATTAATCGATGATATATATATATATACTAATAGTAAAATTTAATAGAAAATAGAAAATATAATCACTGTAATTGAAACATTTAAACCTTTAAAATGACAAAATTAGATAATTTAATATTTTAGTTTTTACTAGATATTGCGATAAAATAGAACAATTTCAATCTAATGTGAGATTCACGTGATGACTTTGAAATATCCCATCAATTAAGAGTGAGCTATACAAAGTATTAATCATTGTGCCTATATAATCTCAAATTATTCTCAATAATGATTGGTTAAATATATAAAATAACATGCTTAGTTAATTAGCATCAACATCAGGAGGTACCCACATTATAAAAGATTAGAAGGGCAATAATTATTTATACATCAATGAGTTAATGTAGTTTTCTTTTATTTTAAGGATCTGGGAACTTGAGATCTGGAGATAAATTTATTTTCCATAAAGTTACTCTTCTTCATCCTTAAAGAACTGTGTCACTATAGAGCTATCAATTTGCTCTATTATCTCCATAAAAGTGTAATTAGCTATGATTAACTTCACCTGGTGCATGAAAATTCTAAAGTGTATCAGGCTGAGCAGAACTCTCATTTGTTTTTAAATCTATGAATTTGATATAATTATAAAGGCATTTATATACTTAAAGTAAAGAAAAGTTTCTAACAATACTGACGAACAGAAAAACAATCAAGTATCTATATAAAGACAAGTAGATCATGCCCAAGACTATTTTCAATATAACAAGGACTAAAATTACTCTGCTTTACATGACTAATTTTCATTGATTCGTGTAAAACTGGTTTCAAATTTTAACAGAACCATGATACAACATTTAAACCGAAATCGTAATTAATGGTGGTTAGATAAATATGTTAGATGTCATTAATATTTTTGTTAAAAACTCCAAGAATATAAATTATTGTATAAATATTATAGTAAAATAAACGATATTAATTTTAATGATATAAACCATATTCATAATTTCTAAAACTATATTTTAATGATTATATTCAAAATGAATTTAAATATAAAAAAAAGAACTTTAGAAATAACATTTTGGGTTACTTTATTCAAGAAGATAAATAAATAATATTGAATAAAAGTTAATAAAATTCATTGAATAGAAGAAAATAAAAAATAACAAATAAAAAAAATTATACAGATAAAATATAAACTATAAATAGAGACTTCACAAAAAGTTGGAAACTGATAATAAAATACTATATAGTTATAGTTTGTCATTATAATTAAGTGAGAACAACAACAAAAAATTATTTATAAGAAAATTAAAGAATTTAAAATAAATTTTTAATAAGAAAACACGTAATATGAAAAAATAAATATAAGAAAATACAAACAAAAGATTATATTACAAAAATAATATGATAGATTTTAACAAAATTTTTGACTTTTATAACATTATAAAGGTTTTGACAAATTTTTCGGGGTAAATCTTGTAAAAATATTCTGGGTTTTTAGAGGTCGAGGAATAATAGTAAATAAGCAGGAGAGCAGTCAAAGTAGAGATGAAGGTTATGTGACGACTTTTTCCTGTGACAATAGTCCATGTCAAGGCCTCTATACTTAGCTGATTCAAAACCCCAAAACTCTTTCAGTAGTTTGATTAAGTTTTTGATTGAAAAAGCAGACTATTAGTGCATACTTTATTAGGGTTTTAATATGGTTTATGTAGTGGTTTAATGTTTAAATATTAGTATTTTAAGTGAGTATAACAAACGAGTTTTTAAAATATTTCACACAAACATAAGCTTAGAGTCATGTGGCAGTTCTCTGAATTTTATCTTTCTAAGTTGATGTTTGATTGTTCTATAGTTTGTTAATTCTCTTAGTTTGGCTTGATAATAGTTGAGTATGCAAGTTCTCTGAGACCTCAATTTATTTTATTTTTATCTAGATATTGTTTGATTCTCTGCTTAGAATCTCTCTCACCCCTGCAGCTAAAGTAATCGTTTCTTGGCATGTCGCTCTCTATATTACTGTAGAGCCCAGATATCCCATTAAGTGTCTCCATCTCTCCAATCCTCTCTCTCTGGGAAATACCCAGGAGTGGCGTATACATTTCCTTATGCAGAGGCTTTCACTCTTTGAGCTCTGTTGAAGTCAATGGTATAAACTCTAAGAGGCTGAAAGTTCATCATGATGTTCTCTGGCTTTAAGTCTCTATGAACATAACCTAGCTTGTGAAGCTCTTCAATCCCCTCAACTATCTGCTATACTATCTAGCTAATTTATCTCTGACATCTATTGTCAGATAAGAATTTTCTGTAAGTTATTTCAAGTAAAGGAAGCCTGAAGGCTACATGATCTTTACCAAGTAAAATAGCATCAAGCTAGTTGATATGCCTACACTCATTTAACTTTGCCTTTTAAAGAGCATAATACTCATTTGAAAATTCCATTTAGAACTTGTCATCAGCAAGTAAGTAATTGAATGGATATATCTTTTAAGCATATTAGTCATCAGTAATGACTCTCTTCTCTATTTTATCTTCAAGAGTGAGGCAGCTTTCTAGGCATGAATCTAAGTCAATAATTTTTAATATAGGAATCTTCGTTGCCTCTATTTTAACCATGATTTTATTGATCGAGACTGGAAAGTTCTTGACTGCTTTCTTCATTTTAACTTACTTCTAGACTTCAACTCTAAGAGACTCCACTGAACTTCTTGATCTTCTCTTTTAGAGGAATCTATTCCCTGTAGGTTCATGAATAAAGACAAAACTTTAATTTTGCTATTTCTTTAAGTGCACTTTGAAGTCTCTAGTATGAGAATATGGCTTCTCACAGAACTCACAGACATACTTCCCATCTTTCTTTTAATGCTTGAGATATAGCCTAGGCTTATCGTTGTGTATATCTCTCAAGTGTCTCTTATAAGTTGACTTGTAAGGGAATGCATTAATAGTCAACTTTGGCTGGTATTTATTAATGCTCTATGGCAGGTTGTTTAACCTCCTCCTCAATTTGCCCAGATTCTTTGATGACCTCCTACTTAATTTATATTTAAATCTCAAAGCTAGACTGGTCAAAGTTGTCATAAGTAGGCTCCCATTGAGTAAAGCGTCTCTGGTCTCTACTTTTCTTGGTTGCTGGAATGATAATTTTTATTGACTTTACCCAAGTAATGCCGCTCTTCTCAAAAGGTTAGCGCTCATTTTAGTTTGCTGATATATTTTATTATAATAATGACTAAATATACCTTGATAAACTATATTAGTCGAGTATAAGACACTCTGGTAGATTCTTTGCTGATAGTTAAGAAAATTAACTAACCATAAAAGACTGTAAGTTGACATATTTTAAGAGAACTTTATACATTTTAGTAAATTAAAATACTCCTAATGAAGTTTTGTTTCTCTAGGAGGTCCTCCAAATCAAGTTTGAACTTAATTTGGAGGTAAAATTATTAAGCATTTTTAAATTTAATATGCTCCTAATTAAGTTTTAATTTTAAAATTTAACTCCTATTAAAGTTAGAACTTAATTTGGAGGACCTCCTAAAATAATTAAACAATATTAGGAGCAATTAAATAGAAATGAATCTGTGAAACTTGGAGCAAGCTTTTCAATGCTTCTCCGCATATCTTTTTAAGGTTGACCTCCAGTCGGTCATCCCTATTTAGTAGTAAGATTTTAATAAACTTAGAATGGATATCCATAATTTTAAATTTCATTAACATTTCTAGAAAAAGGAAGCAAGATGGAGTCTTTGAATGAGCAATGAAGAGAATTTAATCTCAAGATTTAATAGGAAAATTTCGAAGTAAAGAGGACCTTTATAGATATTTGGTATAGCAAGGTAAGTTCTTAAGAAAATTAATAAATCCATTATAGTTGGATTGTTCTTGCCGACTTAGGAGGGAACTAAAATCTCATTCTTAAAAGCCTTACTGAGTGAAGAAAAAAGCTTTTAAGTCTAATGAAATTAGGATGATAGAGATACCTAACTACCCTGAAATATCAGTGACAAACCTATATGACGATGCTATGAGTGATCCGGACGTAGCTCTCTACCTTCCATCAAAGCTACAGCTCTCTAATAGGTTGCCAGAGAGAAACTTCTTCTTTGGTGTTCTTGCAACTCTGAAACCTGAGTACTTAAGTGAAGTTATTTAAGAAGCTCACAAGAAACGATACAGCATCTCTCCTGAAGAAAAAGAGAAGCAAGGTATTAAAATAAGTGATACCTGGCTGTAGGAACATCAAAGCATCCTTTCATCTCAAGTAAGCTTAGTCTTCTAACTTTATAGAAAAACCTGGTACTGCTATATACTTGATGAAAGAGCGCAGCAATTAAAAAGAGAGAGAAAGTCTCAAGTAAAGCATGAATCGAGTAAGAGACTCTTCAAAGATTTTTAAAAGCAAGACGAGATGACATAGATGCAGGAGCTGGCACTTAGAGAAGAAACATGGGCCCTCATTCGTTTAAATCTAATACTTATTTATAAACACAAAATCTCACTTCTCTTGCGCACACTTTAGCTTTCTCATCACTGACTCTCTTTGCAGCACTCTTAATAAAATCTACTATATCTATCTTTAAATCATGCATCAGATGGTAGAGCAGCAATTTCTTATAATGAACTTTCAATAACCCCCAATATAATTCAATTCCTTTAAACTAAGGGCTGTAAGGAACATTAAATACAGGTGTTATATTTAGCCTTTCATATTCCTTCCTTGAGTCTTTAGTTTTATGAACTGATAAGTTATTAACAAACAGAATAATCTCTTAGTCAGCGTATTTGTCTCTGAGTTATTGTAAGAACTTAATATAATATTCAGTATTTATAGAGTGAGGGTGGATAACATAAGTCTCTAGGCCACTATCTTCACTGATTCCACCAAGGATTGCATGAGTTTATATCTTAAAGTTTTGATCATAAACTTCTATATTACTATACCTCTTGTACCAAGACCTTGATATAAATGTATTGAATGTAAATACGGCTTCATCAGCGTGTATAAACTTTATATTAGGCTCTTAAGACCTCTGCATTTAATCGAATATATAATTTAAATTATACTTATAAAATGGAACATTAAAGTCAATCACTCTCTTAATGCGATTGACTGTCTTGTAAGATATTCCGTTCTTTTTATATATATATATATATATTAGCTATCGATTAAGCAGATATTTGAAGCTCAGGAAATTGGCGATGAAACATCACAGCCCTCTCGGCTAGAGAGAAATGAGCCCAGTATTTAAGAGTCTTATCATTAATAAGATATTCAATATGATGCTGCTAAAATTTTAAGGGTCTCTTAGGCTTAGAATTAAGTTGCTATCTCTTTAAATTCAATTCTAATAGACAGTGAGACCTAACAGTAGCAGGTTATTTATGGAGCAGCCTTGCTATAGACGTATAATTCAGAACAGGATTGAGTTATTCACTACATTCATCACATCCATAGCGCAACTTAAACAATAAATCTATATAATCACAGTCATAAACAGACCCCAAACCTCGCATATAACCACTTAAAATACTAATATTTAAACATTAAACCCCTACATAAACCCTATTAAAACCCTAATAAAGTATGCACTAATAGTCTACTTTTATCAAATCAAAAACTCA
>ARYC01010530.1:0-17255 GCA_000711775.1 Oxytricha trifallax | reverse complement strand
CTCTCTTTCTCTATATATCAGAATCAGTTTAACCTTCAGGTAAATCTCCTTAATTGGGAGCAATACCACAGTAAATTTAGCAAGGATATCGATTATTTTTTATTTAATAATCATTTCTATTTTGAGAAGCAAATTTTAGTCAATGAATTATGCAAATTAAAAATGTAATCTAAAAAATTAGTTTTACTATTCTTAAGTAAAGAAAATCTCAGCAGATTAGTTAGTTTGTTAGTTTTTAGTATTGATATTAATTCTAGAAATAACAAATAAATCCAGTTTGATAGTTCAAACAATCTCAACAGGTATTTAAAAAGCAAAGTAAGAATTTCCCATAACTAAAATATTTACCATAGCTTAATTTTACATGACAACTCAAATAAGTCTAATTATCAAAAGCTTCACTAAGAGAATTGAATAAATAATAAAGACTGTTGTCGAAAAACATTTGTATTTCAAAAATTAATTAATTAATTAAATTAGTGGCAATTAACTTTCTCAAAAGCTTGAAAATATTCTACTTGATCAATATAGAATTAAAAATCAACTAGACTTTATTATTGGCAGCACATCCTAGATTGAGATAAATCGATTTAAATTTTGCTATTAATTAAAATTGATTCATCATGATCTAAGCATGAAATATAAATCTACAATAGTAAAGTAGACTTATTTTAATACCCTATCGAACAAGTATTATTTAGTCTAGGTTTTGAGAAAGTTAAATGAAATAAATGTAATTAAATATTATTATATTTTCCAATTTCAAATTCAAATATATTCCTACAATCATTTAAATAAAGATGATTGAGACCCCCAACAACAAGAAATGTAAGTAATGAATCTCTTTTTTGATGTAATGAGTGATCCAAATGTTGAAACTTTTTTTTCTTTCTTCAAATTACAATTTTCCAATAAGTTTATAGAGAAAATTTCTTCTTTTGTGTTATTGAAATATTGTTACCTGAATATTATAATGATAAAAATGACTTATCATTTCTTCTAAAGTTAGGGAGATGAAGGTTATCACAATAAATTATATTGCTGCAAAACTACAGAATGATCTATTTATCTTAAGTAAAACTTAAAATTCTAACTTTTTCGGATAAAGCTGACACTATATTTAATTGATTAAAAGCCAGCAATTTACAAAGTCTTAAGTAAGATATGATTTGAAAAAAATTTCTTCAGAGATTTATAAAATTGAAGAGATTAAAATTAGATGCAGGAGTTGCTACTACGACAAAATATAGACAAGCAGCATTAGAAGAAGAAAGAAAGAAAAAGCAAATCCTTTCAAGAGTTCATTTGGGGGGAGGTTTCCTGCCCAGACTTATGATAAAAAAAATTTTAAAGAATTTTCCTAGCTACTAATTTTTTCTTATACCTTTAATAAAAATTATTATCTTTGGCAATTACGCTCAGAAGAATACCATCTATTTTTACCTAAGCCTTTTGACATTAATTAAATATTTATCTTTAAAAATTATATTTACTATTTGAATTAAATTTAATTATTATTAGTGAATCCATTTTTTCAAAAATATCAAATAATCTTATTGATTTCTTTCAATTGTTTTTATGTTAATAACCAATTACACTCAGCATTTTTTAGAAGTTTTTAAATTAGTTTTTCCATTCCTTTGCTATTAATGTGTGATTGATTTATAAGATGGTCGATTTTAAATAAGTAGTGAAGCCTTACAGAAGCAGGTGATTTTTGAAATAACCTTTTTTATAGAAGTGTAGTATGATATATGTTTGAGCTATTCACTAAAATCATAACGTCTATAACGCATTAAAGCAATCTATAAATTAAATTTCATAAAATAACCAAACCTCCCAATATACTCCCTTTAATTAATTACATTTAACTCAACTACATTCATGAATCTAATTAAAATCATAATAAATTATCTGTTAGTAGTTTATTAATTGAATACTCAATTTGCAGTTATCTCTTTAAAACATACACATAAATATAAAGATGTAACCATCCCATAATAACTAATTTAGTATTTGCTTTCTAAAAAATCATAAAAACTGATTAGAAATTTAAATATGGTCATAAAAATAGATGTTTTGGATATAAAAATGAATTAGCAAAGATTTATATTAAAGTCTATTAAAGTATATTCTTTATAATTAACATTTAAACAATCACAATTTTTATTGAAATTTATAATTTAATTAAAGTTTTAGTTCCTAATAAATAGATGTAATTATTTTTAAATTATTTTTTATTGAATATTCAAAAATTATACATGATAAAACTTTGTAATTTTTTTAAAACAGTACTCAAGATAATTGGGATAAGTAATATTTTTAAATTCCTTTGTTTTTAATATTTGCCTTATAATTAAAATTTATCAATAAATTCATTAGATTAATCCAATAATTTTCACTACTTAGAGTTTTTATATATATTTATATAATCTACTTTCTTTTAAGATACTTTTTCACAAACAGCTATCGCTCTTCAGCTTTCATGGATTTAATCTTCATATTGACGTTTTAAATCTCTAATTCATAGTCACTCTTGCTTATTTTAGTTTCGAATTCTCTTTTAATGCACAAGTCAACTTTATACATATCTCTTTAGAATGTATTTTCCAGCTCTGATCATTGATTGTGATAAATTTCTTGCACAAGTTTTTCAGTTGAATACTTAGGTTTCAAATTTTTATTTTGTTTTTTAAAATGATAAATTATTTCTTAGTAAACCTTATACTATTCAATGCGAAGGTTGCCAAATAAGGTTTAAAAATTCTTCTTTTTATCCTTTTTCTTTATAATTGACATTGTTAATTAGACAGCTAAAATTATGTTCTTTTTCAAAGAATTCTAAGTTTTTCATAATTTTCCTTCTCAGATATTTCATACTCTATAAAAGTGTCCTAATAAAATGATTGAACTCTTGATATAGAAATCATTATCTTTATTTTGATATTCTTCACGACTATATAGTTGCTGTTAAAGCTAATAAACAAGAAATCTTTCTATTTACAGGACATCTCTAATTTTCTTTTTGCTTTAGTGCAGTTTAACAGTTAGTTTTTCATTCATAAAAATTATATATAAAAGACTAATTTGTTATTACGTAGCTTGATATAATCTTTTGCTAACGATATAAGCTTATGCTCATTCTCCTTAAATTTAAATACTTTTTCTCAAATGCAAATATTTCGGAAAAATGTAATGGCCATTATTTTTTAGGAATGTATTAAATAATTTCGTTCTATGTGAAAAGAAACACCTCGAGTATCATAGGGATATGATGAATGATATTAAATCTAATAATGATGTTGAGTAAGATTGAATGTAGACATTGGTGATTATAGGAATGATGAGTTTGATTACAGAGATCATAATATATAATAATTTGAGTTAAAAAAAATTAATTTATTCTATTGAGACAGGAGCCAATTATATTATCCCTAGCAATCACTGGCTTCAATGAAGACTAAATATTTGTTTTCAGCGATAGCAGTAAAAGCTGTGTCCCTAGAGTGGTAAAATTGAATTAGTATCATTAACAAATTTTATATGGATCTATGGAACTCTCTTAGATTTTAGAAGATTGCTCTCTAAAGTATTTTAATTTGGGTTTTATTAATAAATTTTGGTTCAGAAAGTTCATTTTGGCACTATCTTATTCTAGATATAATTAAGGTTAATTTTACATGTATTGCTAAATTTATATTCTACTGTTAGCACCACACGTGAAATAAATTTTATGAATATAAACAGGCGATGGAAATCTTAACTGTTATCTGAAAGAAGAAATTTACTTTAGCATTCCTCGTTTAGAATTTATTGATATAGAAAAAGGTTTTACTGAAAAGGATAAATACTCTCATTCCATACAGTTTAATAATAATGAATATTGTAGGAATACATTTGATTTGGGGAAATAATTTATAATTCTAATATTAAAATATTAAATTCGTGGCAGTTAACTTTCTGGAAACCCTGACAATATGTTACTTGTTCGATAGAGAATTCAAAATTAGCTGGACTTTCCTATTGTGGTACCCTTCTATCGCATTCCTGAAGCGAGTTAACTCGACTTTAATATCTGCATTAAACAACTAAACAAATCACCTAAAATTAAAGTCGAGTTAACTCGCTTCAGGAATGCGATAGAAGGGTACCGCAATAGTAAAGTCCAGCTAATTTTGAATTCTCTATCGAACAAGTACCATATTGTCAGGGTTTCCAGAAAGTTAACTGCCACGAATTTAATATTTTAATATTTGAATTATAAATTATTTTCCCAAATCAAATGTATTCCTACAATATCGTTATTTTTATAATACAGATTTTTCCATTTTAAAAAGCCAAGTATGTTTTAGTATAGTTATTTCAATCTTAAAATTTAACTGTACCATAAATTATTTCTAATAATTTATATAAAATTTAGAATTAAAATACCTGGGAATAGTATTTCTATTCTAGCTGCATTGATTGGCATTTAACATTCATTACTTTGCATTATTAATTACTGGAGTTCTGATTATAAGGTTTGATATTAATATTGATAAACTACTAGTAAAATTAAACAATTTTGATGAATTTTACTAACTAAATTAAAAATATTTGGAGTTAAATTCTAGTTCGAGTTCAAATATTAAATCTAAAAAATTATCTCTCTTAATGCTTAACAATTATCCTTATCTTATAATCATTCGTGCAATCATTAACATTTTATTTCAAGAGAGATTGCACATTTATATCTATAGTTTCTGATTGTTTAATAATTAAATTCTATATTTCATGTACATCTATTCAAGAGTGATTTATAAATATATATTTAAGAGACTAAATCTTTTTATTATTATTTTATATAATCATCACATTATTAATTAGCTATTGTCTCAAATCTGATTGGGATTCTTGAATGATTATTTCTCTCAAAAATTTTATGATTCTGCCTATCACATTCATAACAGTACTTAATTGTTTTAGTCTAGGGTTTCACATTTAACATTCAAGAGTTGCGGATTATTCCTGTAACAATCGCATATTTAATAGTCAATGACTTTTTACATACATCTTTCATTCATTTATTTTTCAAATTTAGCAACTAAAAATAATAATAAAATAGTTATCTTTTTGGAGTGAATAAATTTTATCTGTGTCTCAATTTTATGAATATATATAACGAGCTATGAGTTAAATAGAAGGAAGAATAGAAATAAACTTTGTTTTGTTATTTAGTTGTATTTAAATGATTTACCATTAGTGACTAGCTGAATATGTTAGTAATTAAGATATGATAAAGAAAAGTTTAATTCCTAACTAAAATTAAAGTTTACATTTATAAAATTGAAATTAAAAATTATAAATTTAATAATTAATAATCATTTTTTTTATTGCCAAATATTTTATATGTTAAACAAATCGATAAAATAAATACTCATAAAAAAACACAAAATTATAATAATTTTTAAAAAATATTTTAATAAATTTAAGTTTTAAAATAAATTTTATATTAACTGACCCATAAGTTCCCATTAAAATATAATAAGACGATATTAATATATATCAATGGAAGAGTAGTAAATATTTAGTAATAATGAATTCAATAACTTTACCGTAATGCTTCGTCTTTAAGTTATATTAAAAAAGTTAATATTACTTTTTTTACTGATTGTTTCAGTATTAAAATTAATTTAATATAAAATTTTAGGAATTTGAAGATTGGGCAATCAAAAATTAAATAAGCATCCAAGCTTTAACGATGAAAATAACTTCTTAAGCGTGCATATATTAAAAAATAGATTTCATCGGTTTCTATATGATTATTGTCGGAATAGAAACTCCCGAGAATTCCTATTTCAAGTTCAATTTAGGGAGTAACCAAATTAGTGGCAGTTGTAATACTTCTGATGATGCTAAGTTTAAAAGATTGGGGTTTTGGGGTTTTAATAATAGTTGTGATTGTAGTATTTGTTGTTTTGTTGTAGTAGGTGCTATTATTTCTGATTTTTACGAATTTTTACACTTACATAATGATTTAACACTGATGTTTAGATTTCATATTTTTTGCCATAACCTTTGCTATTTTTCAGATTGAATAAATCAATTTCTATTTAAAAATTAATATTGAATTCTAATATTGGAATATTAAGAAAGCAATTTTAATAAGACTACAAAAAAAGGAAAAATTCGCAAACCCATTGCCATAATAAACAAAAAGAGAGAAAGGACTTAATTAAATTCTGATAAATTAAAAATTTAAATAGCAAATTTAGAAATTAAATTCATAAATTTAAAAGATATTTCATTTTTTAGCAAATTTTATAATTGGGATGTACTACAATTTTTTTCTCTAATCATTGAATGTTATAATTTAGTCAGTATTACATCTTCTTTCAATTTATCAGAGGACCAGATAAATATTTTGAAAACTTAAAATTTTTAATATCTAAAATTAAATAATTTAAAATTATTAAATGAAATCAGTATTACATCGACATAATATTTATATTTGAAACTTATTATGTTTAACTTAAAAACAAATAAGATATAAATATTACAGTGAAAAAATTAAACGCAAAAAATACATAAAAATGGATTCAGTTTTTTAAAAATAGCTTACAACCTAGATATATACTTTTAAGTATTGATGTCCATTCCTCACCATTGACTTCAAGTAATCATCATTATAAAAATTTTCAACAAAAATAAAAAATAAACCCTTTGATTAGGATATATCAAAATTACCTATCACAAAAGCTTAAAATGTAAAATAAGCTCCAACAATTATAACCTTTTTATTAACTAGTAATAACCCAAATAATTCCATAGAAAATTTTTTTTTATTATTCATTCAGTAGCCTTATTGTTTTCTATAATGTTTCCACTAATAGAATATAAATTTATATATATTTATTTATTCTTAGGTGCTTTAAATCCTAAATAAGTTGTTCTGGCCTATCAGAATTTGATGTTATTCAGTAGGTCCTTGATTTCAAGTGATCTCTACTGTGGGGTGGTCTTCTTGTACTCATCTTGAAGAGCCTTCTGGAGTGAGCGATCGATGTCGTCCCTGAAGTGCCTGAGATCAAAGCGCGAAGCTGCTGCTGCCTGCAGTTTCCAGCCCATATCGCCTTTTCCTCATGCATCACGGTGCACAAGTCATTTTCATCACCTCGTTTAACTTTGCGTGCCTGGTCTTGAAAATTTCCATGCAGGCAAATCTGACAAACCATGTATTGCAAACGAAGTCACGGAATTATTTTGAGAATGCGAGTTCCGCCGGAGGCACCACTTAATTCTGCTCAAATTATCTAGTCAGTTGGAATGTCCGACTTAGACGTCTTCTTGGGCCGAGATACTTTACGAACATTATTTCCCAAATGCTATGGGTATAAAATGGATACTCTGAAAATGGCTCCTACTCATTACGATCAGACATTCTCTAGGGCGAGATGGCCATGGGGGTCTATTGCGTAAGCCCTTTTTACTTTGGATCAAGGCTTCCCCTATTTTGTAGTGTCGGACTCTTGATCTGGAATTCGCATTTAGCACTAAAGAATTAAGTAAGTTAATAGATCTTACCGTTCGACAGGTAGGATTCTTATTCTTTAACATTTTACTCAAGGATTGCAATCACAAAAGTAACCAGTGAGGGGAGTGATCTTCTAGGTGAATTCGAATTACGAGAGGAGACATGTATTAATTGAAAGGGGTTTGTTTTGATTAGTATCTGTTCCACCGTGACTGACTCGTACTTCCTCTCCTCCTCTTCAGAAACATACCCCCTAACCACCCGTACCCCTATATTCCCTTAAAATCCACTAAACATAAGGAATTTTATAGTTTTTATAAAAAAAAATATTTTTAGTTTATATTTTCAAAATATATATTTTAAAAAATTTTATAAAAAAATAACGAATTAATTTTACCTCTCCATCATAAACTTTAATTTCTATAATTTAACATATAAATAATTTTTTTTATATATTTTAATAATAATAAAATTTACTTAAATTATTACTTATTTGTAATTTTTTTAAAATGACTACTAGAAAATGAAAATTAAATGATTTATATAAAAAAACAAATCTAACAAAAAAATAAATACTTCAAGGGAAAGTAATAGAGATGAAGATATATAGATTGATTTAAGTTATAATTTTTAGTAAACAGATACTAAATTATCCTAAGAAAATGTTAAAAGATTCAAATTTAATGAAAATAAAAAAATGATAAATAATAGCTTGAAGTTAAAAATGATAAACTTGTTACTGTGAGTTAAATTATGTATGAAGAGAATGAATTAACAATTAGTGATATAAGCTTATCATAATACTCTAACTAAAGTGAAGAAGTTAATTCATCAGAATTAATAGACAATTAAGGATAAAAAAATAGTATAATTTTAACAGAAAATTTCAATGTTAAAGATGTAGATAAAGATGGAAATTCTATGTTCAGAGCATTTTGTCTTGCACTTTATTAACCTGTCCAGTAACATCATTTTCTTAGATAGATTGTAGTAGATTATATGGTTTTTCATAGAAATATATATGAAAAAATTGTAAATAGAAACTCAACATTAAGTTTCAATTAATATATCAATAGAATGAGATAAGATAAATAATGGGGATCTTATATTGAGATGAGGGCAATTAGTCATATATTTAAAGTATAAATCTATATATACACAAACATAAATGAATAACCTGTTGATATTATTAGCAAAGATAAATTTGAAAAAATAGTAAGAATACATTATGACAACTATCATTTTAAAGTGATTTTAGAAAACTAAAATATTAAGAATACAAATGTATGATAAATAATTAAAGATATCAAAACTAATAAGTAATAAAGCACATAAGAAAGTTAAATTTAATATAAATTGATGTTGAAAAAATAGAATGCGTTGAAGAAGTAGATTAGGCAGGAATTAAAGATTAACTATTAAAAATGAAATTTTAGCATGAATTTGAAAAAACTTAACCACCTATTCATGATGATTTCAATAAATACTAATAATATTTGGATTATGCATTTTGTGATGAAAATCCATAAAAGGGTGAAATTTCTAAAAATTATTATAAAGCATTAAAAGCTAGAGTACATGCTATTTAACATAAATATGACACAAAATTAAGTGAAAAAATTTTAAGTTAATCAAGCACCTCAAAGTATATTATGAAAGATATGAGTAACAATATTAAGCGAGTATATTCAAAATGTGGAGGTTGTTAAAAATAAATTCAGAAAACGAGAGAATTAGAATTATATTAAATTCAAATTTTATTTAAATTAAAAACGAAAAAATGGGTTCAAAGTTCTCCAAAGTATGGTAAAGACTTATTGGCAAGAAAGAGATAAGAACTCTCATGGTCAGTCCCGATGCTGCTGGTAAGACCACCATACTTTAAAAGCCAAAGCTCGGTGAGGTCTTAACAACTATCCCAACAATTGGCTTCAACGTCGAGGCAGTTGACTACAAGAACATCAGTTTCATTGTGTGGGATGTAGGCAGTCAAGATAAGATCAGACTCCACTGGAGACACTACTTTAAGAATACCTAAGGTCTCATCTTCGTCGTTGACTCCAACGATAGAGACAGAGTTGATGATGCCAGAGAAGAGCTTCACAAGATGATCGCTGAGGAAGAACTTAAAGAAGCAGTTCTCTTGGTATTCGCCAACAAGCAAGATCTTCCAGGCGCTATGACTTGCACGAACTATTGCTCTTCCTTATAAATATATGTTTAATTCAGAAAGTAATATGTTCAATATAACTCACTTTTTTAAAGTAATAAAATGATAAATTTCTAATTCTCTCGTTTTTTGAATTTATTTTTAACAACCTCCACATTTTGAATATACTCGCTTAATAAGGATGATAAGTATTGTTTAATTCCATATATGTCATATTTTATAAAGTGCATGTGTTAGAAAAATGGACTTCACTTAAATGTTTCTTAAACACTTTAAGAAATTAAAACAAATCTAAATATTAATTTTTTTGCAATGGAAAAACTTTTATAAAAATACATAAAAAATTGTTAAGAGTGCCTACAAAAATGCATTTAAATACCTACAAAAAAGCATGAATTCCAGCCAATATATACTTCAAAGCCAAAGGAGAGAATTTAAATTGATATTACCTCAATTCAATTTGTGAATAATACTTATCCTTATTTGTTATGTATTATAGATCATTTTTCAAAATTTGCATAAGCTTACCCTTTAAAAGATAAAACTAGTGATTCAGTAATTAAAAAAATCGAAGATTATATAATTTAATTTGGCATACCATAAATTATTTAAACTGATAATGGAAAAGAATTTGTAAATAGTAAAATGACAGAATTTATAGCAAATCATTAAAATATATAGCATATAACTTCAAGACCATATAATCATAGAGCCTAAGGATGTGTAGAAGCTTTTAATAAAACAATTAAAAATGGATTATTATAGATTTACAATAATAAATAAGAATCATTTGAAATCAAACAAGCAATAAGAGACTTTCTTATTTTATATAATAATAGAATTCTACAATCAAATTCAAGCCAAATCAAATTTTCAATAATAATGATACTGTTGTATTAGAATAAGTGAAAAACAATATGATTAAAATAATTGAACAAAAATATGATTTATTAAACAAATTAGAATATGATGAACTCTGCTTAATATTCAATAAATAAAATTGTTAACAACAATTTTATTTAAAGACTTTAGGTTATTTATTACAAACAAGGCTAATATATTTTCAAATGTGCTGTTATAAAAGTCGACAGAATAATTGTGTATAATGAAGTTGATAAATAAAAAAATCTTCCAAGAGAATTAAAAATTAATACTGTTTAAAGGACTTTTTTTACAAATTTAAAACAATTTCACAAATAAATTTATGATAAAAATAATAAATTTAATTTTAAATTTCTTCATATTTTACCTTCTTTACTATAAATTACAAGACTTTAGTTTATAAGATATATATATAAATAAATTATTTAATTCATTAATATAAAACTAATTATATAATTAAAATTAAATTTTAGGATTAAATTAATTCCTTACAACATATTTATTAATAATCATCATATAATTTTTTTAATATAATGAAAGAAATAATTATTTTTAAAAAAATTAAAAGCATTTATATTTTAGCAATATAAATTTATTATAATAAATGAACAAAAATAAGTCAAAATTAGGTAAAAGATAATAAATAAGCAGTTAATATAGTATATTTAAATATATTCTACTAATTAACTATAAAATAGGATATATAATAATTTTTTTAAAAAATTATTTAATGTTACTAAATACGGACTAAAATTTAGAAACTAAATTTGAAATTTTGGTGAGTGGAAGGGAATTAACATTTTTAAAATAAAATTTCTTATATATTAAACTTTTTATTAAAAAATTATATTTAAGAAACTTAGATTATAGGAGATATAAAGGGGATGGTTTAGGGTAAAGATTGGTACATGTGTCTCTCTAATGGTATATGATGACTTCATGTCAAGAAGGGAAATCGATTAAGCAATTTGCGTGGATTGAAAATTTCTAATGAAATGAGGAATTTTAAGGGGGGGGCGGGGGCTACGGGTCTCAGTCGGAGATAAGCTATCGAAGCAAGTACTAGGGTTCCCACCTCGCACATTGGGCGCCCACTGAATAACGGATCTGAATGTTACTAGTGATTCATGGACAAGGATCTACGCGCCCAATGGGGCCCCACAACCATTCTTCATTGATGTTTATAACGCAAAATCCAGGCTGCCGCACGACCCATATGCTCTCGACCAACTTTCTGTTTCAGTCGCCCAGTAGAAATGGACGGTGCGTGAGTCGAGGAGGGTCTTCGATATCTCGATCAATCGCCGTGTGAATGGAGTGTTCCTTGAGTTGCGATGTTCTCCAGTAGGCAGAACAAACCTAGGGGCTAGCTTGTCCAGCACATCCTCTGATTCCTTGTGCGAGGTTAATTCCTCGGCGCCAGCTCTAATAAGGAGCAGACAGCTTGTAGGGATGGCGGAGGTCATTGGGAGGCTCGAGATGGTTGATGTAATCTTCTTATAGCGTGTGATGATAACAGCAGTTATGAATATAATTAAAGTTTGATTTATTTTATTAAAAGTCTTATATACTATAGTTAAATATTTGGTAGTTTGTTAAATTACTACAGTAGGTCTATATATATATTAGTACTTATTTAATAAAATGAAAAGCTACCAAAAATCTATAACATTATTGCATTTATTTAAATTTTTATTTAATTATATCAATCTCCTATTCAAATTCAAATCATTCTTTTATTTTTTAAAGTGAAACATTTATAAAGATTTCAATATGAAATTAATGATTCATTTGTGATATTCATAACTACAAATGAAAGGTAATATTCATTATGTTTGAGAATAATAGATTATACTTAAAAATAATACAGAAAAGTGGCTATGGGATCAATTTTTATTAATAATCAATTATGGTTTAGTTACTTTGGCTTTGCAATTATAATTTTGACATATTTTTAAGAACAAAGATAAGCGCAAAAAATAATATCACACTTGAAATTTCCTTGAGTAAATAAAAAAGTAAAGTGCCTTTAATTTTTATGATTTCTTTATAATTTTTTTAATTATTTTTAAGGAATGTTATAATTAAACGTTACTGAGAGGAATTGACGTCATCAATCGTTTATATAAATATTTTGCCTTTTTATATGAACTTTCTATTGCTAAAATATATATATTTTCTTATTAAAGACTCTTAGATCAAAATCTTAAAATAGGCTTCTTAAATTTTAAGATTAGAAAATCTAAAATGTCCTATAAATGGACTATTCTCTTTGATTTATATTTTAGTATTATTTATCTTAATTAATTCACATTACTTTATAAAACATATCAAATTAATTATAGTTATAAAATTAATTGCTTTTTGGCTTCAAAAAATAATTTAATTTATTAAGATATCATTTAATTCGTAATTTGTAATTACATGAATATAATTTAAATATATAATACAGATTATTCTTTATTTAATTTTAGCATTAATTGATGTGACCATTATATCTACTCTTTAAAATATAAATCTTGTTTAGTTTAATATTCTTATCTATAATATTCATACAATCACTAAACTCATTTTTCTTGATGTTGTTATCACTGCACTCGTTTAGAATATATAAAATACTTATTTAAGCTTAAATTGTTTGGTTTGTGACAGTACTGATTTCAAATTGATATACAAGTGTACTTTAATAATTTTAAGCAGCCATTCAAACTTCTTCTTATATCAATTTAAAAAGTTTAAGGCTCCTCAAAATTTTATTTATATAAATCTTGAGTAAATCTTCTTAATTCATGTTAATAATCCTCTTTTTAATCAGTTGAAAATCAATGTGTCGGAATTTTGAAAGGCATCTTTGCTGGGTCTGTCTTTGATCAAAAACTTGATAACTGCTTTTCTTAACATGGATGTTAAGCTTTAAATATATTCAAAACAATAAATTAAATTTATTTTACGCAGTTCATTTGATCTCAATATCTGGAGTGCCCTGATTATATTATATTAGAAGGACAAATCTTACTAAATTAAAATGTCATAAATTGTCAATAGTTCTGAAAAATGAAATATCTAAGCATATCATGTTTTGCCTACTATACTTTATGCCTATATTCACGCTACATTTGCATTTTTAATTTTAATAATCAGTCTAAATATTATAATATTCACAAAAGATAGCTATGTGAAAGGGAATCCTTATTTACTATAATTAAACTTAATTAATATTATGTAATACTTTTAGAAAACCACATTGCTTCAACATTCTGAAAAATGGATCCTCACAAAAATTATATTTGAATGATTATGTGATATACCTTCACATAAGACCCTTAACAACTGCCTACTATAATCCAGCGTTTTTACCTAGGAATATCAACAATTTTTAGGTATCTCACTCTCTAAAGTCAGCAAGGCATGTTTGGATAATTTTAGATCTAAAAGATAACGCAAAATTTCTACTCGCCGATTAAGGGTCAACTATCTCCAGTGGATTTCACTTTAAACCACAACATTCTCTCGATAGAGAAAATGTTTTTTATAATCGATAGCTTTATTGTTTCTTCGAGAGTTTCCTGAAACTAAAATATCATCATTGTAAATTTGGTACCTATACAAGGTTATGAATACAAGTTATTGCCTGTCCTTAGCCAAATTAAGAGAGATAAAATTAAAGAGGGCGAGGATGTATGCTGATCTGCTATACAATAAACAAAAGATTAAAAATCTTATATATTTAATATCTTTTTTTAAGTATATCAAGTGGAAACGAAAACAGGGCTTATTATAGACCATGTTTTTGTAAATAACAAAAAGAGGTAAAGCTAGATGCCATAGTTGCTGTCTTCTGCATAATCTTGGAGGAACCCTCGAATATTACTTAGTCAAGAAAAAGTTGGCAAAAATAAAGGACATTTATCTCAATGATGGAGTACTTAGCTGAAGGAATATAATGAAAAAGCATTAATTCTCTTGGATAATAAAGATCCCATCATAAAATTTAGTTTAGTAAAGAATTACCGAATCAGGATGATCTAAAGTATTTAATGCTCCCTATTCCTCTTAGTTCCCCTACATTATACTTAATAGATGATGGTTTCATAATGTATACAATTTAAAATTTAACCTAATAAAACCAAAAAAATAAATATAATAAACTTTTAAATAAAAAAAATTAAATAGTTAAACTAACTTAAATTAATCGCTCATTTTTCAACACTCGGAAAATTAAAATAAGTGCAGATGGTTAAAGCAATATTATTAATTATTAAACTTTTTCTCAGTTTTAATTAATCTATAACAATCATTTTTTAATAATTATACTATAAGTTTAGGATTAAAAATCCTGATAGATTTCAAAAGTCTTATTATATCTATAATTACAAATATACAATATTTTAAGTTTTATAAATCATATAGTGATTATGGAAATGTACTTTTAAATCTGTACTTTATGTTAGAACTATAATTGTATAAAAATTGACAAAAATCTACATTGATTTGTGATACTATAAAAGATATTTGAATACTGAACTTGCTAATTTATTTGCAATGATTAATAAAGAATTTATTATCAGATATTTTATTAGGCAATTGATCTATCAAATCGCAGCAACCGTAGCCACTTATTAAATGTCGGACTTTTGACCTATGTATGAATATAAATTTTGTAAATTGCAATTTATTTAAAAATTAGATTTTTTCTGCTTAACGTAAGCTTATATTATTTTAATAAATATTGATTAAGTTTTGTCAATTTTAAAGGACTTTATGGATATTGACGAAATATTATCTTTAGTTAAGCGATTATTACAAGATTGAGATTGTACGGTAGAACTTTAATCTAAATGCTAATGAGCAATTCAAGCTGATAAAGGTTATAATATGTGTTCCATAATAAACTATAAGAAATGTAATAAATTGGCATTTAGATTTAATAAAAAATGTAGCTTCAGAGCCTACTGATTGATATCTCTTATTATATAAATATATAAATGAAATCAATCCATCACCACATCCATAGCTGATCTTATTCCGGATGATAGATGAATCAATTCCGAGTCTTTCTTCATAATGCTATGCGGTCTACCAAAGTCTTTTTAGGCCTTATAATATGAGAAATTCTTGCTCAACTTTTAACTCTATAGAAATATAATTTTTAAGGTAATCACTACTGGAGAAAAATGGCTTTTGTTGAATCTTTAGAATATATTCTCTCTTATCTTTGTCTTATTTACTTTTTCTTCTTCACATCAGATATATTTCTTTGTCTATTTTCGTTTTTTATGATTTTGCTTAATATTAGGGTTGCTGGTTGTCTTATGCTCCATAGAAGTTTATATCTGGAAGTATGGTGTAATCTTTATAAGAACTCATGAAATAGATAAATCTATCATCTTGGAGTGATTATGGAATACGTTTCCAACAGACAGTTCTTAATAATATGCAACAATGAAGGGCATGGCATCAGCTTCTTTCAGCAGTTTTTATATCCCTTCAAAAAGTCTCTCAAAACCCTAATAGTAATAAGATCATCCGAAGTTAAAAAGTACCCTCCTATTTATTTATGATTCTATATATATATATATCTTACTATTATATTAGAACTGTATAAGGTCATTTTTAGAGCTGAATTTGTTCGATATTTCTCTGAGGTCATATTATTTAACTGAGTTTCCTTGATTTAAATAAATTATTAATTACTTATTCCAAAGATTAGTTTACTTTTTGAGAAATTACTTTGTCTAGTCTATAAGGCAGTCAAAAATTATCAGTTTTAAAAATAGGTTTTAATAAAAGTTTACTAAAGTTTTCTTTTTCAACATAGGAGATAGATCATGGATGGTAAAAGGGTTAAACTTGTTATTATTACACCAAAACCATCGCTCTTTATCAGTCATTCAGACATTAGCTTAAGAAAATTATTTTTTTAACAAACACATAAGTTTTAATAAAAGAGCATTTTGTGTTAAAAAGTTTGACTCCTTTACCATAATAATTTTAGTTTTTATCTCGTCATTAGAATTTCAAAAAATAGGTAAATTAATGACATATTTGGTTAATATTCTAATAGTTTAGTATCAAATAATTTATTGTTTTACACATTATTATTTTAATTTAAGGATAATTATTTAATGATCTTGACTGACGATGATGAAACTAAAATTATAATGAAATGTTCTCATAATTTAAGATTTTTATTATTTTTATAATTAATTTCATTTAATTTAAAAGCAATTTTAATGAAGCAATCACCACTAATTTTATTTTAATTACGACTTTAAAAGATGTCACATTTGCTAATATAGTAGATAAAGTTCTTGAAACACGATTAAATATAAATGATCAAAGAAATACATTCAAAGTTTATAAAAACATAAAAGTTATAAAATACAGTATAATTGAAATTTATTCCAAAACAAGATCAAGTTAAAGATTAGGCAAAGTATGAGTACATAGTTTGAACTATAAACTCTAGTTCAAACTTGAATCAAAACCCCAAAACCCCTTAGTGAGGTTTATAAGTGCTTTGATTTGTAGGGTATTGTTGGGGTCTTATTGGGGTGAGTAGAGAAATTAGGCCAATTTACAAAATGAGAAATAAAAATTAGCGAAATTAAGGGTCGATTTATGATGAGTAATATTTAGATTTACTGCTTAAGCTTAGGTATGGTACGTGTATTAATATAGACTAAGCCA
>ARYC01010529.1:0-10678 GCA_000711775.1 Oxytricha trifallax | reverse complement strand
ATCACTTACCCTGAGCGAACCATGTCGAACCATTCACAATAGTATCACTACATGCTTAGCATCATAATAGCAAGTGAAACTTGAGTCTACAGCGTTGGTGCAGCAAGAATCAAAGTTTCGTCAAAGTAGTGGAAAATTTCCGAATTTTAGGTTTAGACTAGCCTAGTCGTAGAACAGAAATTTTAAATTAGATGTCAACTTATACAAAATAGGCATCAATCTATGATTCTGATAGACTAAACAATGTCAAACAGTCATCAGTCATCCTTGTATCGACTTTCATTGATGATATCCAGCATAGAACCTCAATCAACCAGAAAAATACATAACCTGCTTCGTTCAATTTAAAATCCTTTAAAGTGAATTATGTTTTCTTGTTGATTGAGGTTCTATGCTGGATATCATCAATGACAGTCGATACAAGGATGATTGATGACTGTTTGACGTTGTTTAGTCTATCAGAATCATAGATTGATGCCTATTTTGTATAAGTTGACATCTAATTTAAAATTTCTGTTCTACGACTAGGCTAGTCTAAACCTAAAATTCGGAAATTTTCCACTACTTTGACGAAACTTTGATTCTTGCTGCACCAACGCTGTAGACTCAAGTTTCACTTGCTATTATGATGCTAAGCATGTAGTGATACTATTGTGAATGGTTCGACATGGTTGTCTCAGGGTAAGTGATAGTTATCATTGAAGGAGTAATTTACCTCGTCTTACGACTAAGCAACCTTGTGGCAGCAAATCCGACTAGCTAGTCTGTCTTGATTCGACTAGTCGCTGTTTAGACTACCTACGACCAGAGTCTTCAAACATAGTAGGATATCCATTCACTCATGTACAGTATGCAGCAAGAGAGTGATATAACACAGATACAGGTTGGTTGGTGGCTGAAGTTGAAGAGTCTTGCTTAAACTTTCTTATAAAGCTGTGGAGAGGAACAGCTAGTCGTAGACTAAGACTATGAAATCATCGACTACGACTAGGTAGTCGGACTACCCTTCCGACTAGATCAACATACGACTAGCTAGTCGGACTAAGCAACAAACCCTCACTTATGACTACTAGACAGCTAGGACACTTAAGTAAGGTAGAATAAGCTTATATTGATTAATTGTTAAGTTATAATTAAAGATTAACAGTTGTAATTAAGACTTAATCACAAACAACCCAATTGAACAATGGTGAGGTATAGTTGTATGTTTAGACTATCATGCTCATATCATCAACGAACACCATCAATCGACCTAGTCGAAGACTATAGAGCTCATAACTAGTCGATTAGTCGCATTTTCGCATTAAAAACGACTAGTCTAATCACTATAAACTCATAGACTAAGCACTTATTGGGGTTTTGGGGTTTTGGGGTATTGATAACTATTATAGTTAAGTTTTAGAAATATTTATATTATTTCCTTATATAATTCTAAGTTCTATATGGAACTATAAATAAATACATATGAATTGTTATTGTGCTTTTTAATGATTTTTTAATAAAAATTAATGGACATAATGTAGTTAAACTGTCTTAATAGAACATTACTCTAAATCAAATTAGATTAATTAAAATTCCATTTGGAATTAAGGATTATTCATAAATATAAATTATTCATTTTAAAATTAATGTCAAGCTTCAACGTTTTAAAAGGTTGAAGCTTGATGATAAATACATTGATCATTCTTGATCTTGAAATCAAAATTTTATATTTATTTATTAATATTTCAATATATTTAAAAAATGGAAATTTAATGATTCTTTTTTCCTTTCTTCTTCTAAGCCTGTTGCTTGGATATAACAAGCATGGCTTTTTATAAATATATATATATCTGTTTTTTAATGGAATTGATATTGACAGCTGTATTGAGAAATAATTGAATATTGACGTACCTTTTAAGGTAAAACTTACAGTTTTCGATAAATTTCTTACATGGTAATCCATTCAAGTAACTTATTAAAACGAGCAGTATCAAAATGAACTTGCAAATGGTTACATAATAATGATTGAGGCTTAAAAGAGATAATCATGATTTATAATTTATGATATATATTAATTTAATTACTCTATTAATAAAACTTGCACTAGATTGAAATCACTCTCAAATCCCTCAATCAAAGATAAAATTGATCGCTATATCTTGTTGTTGAGATATGGAACTGCTAAGCCTAGAACAAAGCCTATGTTGGTTCACACACTGAAGGACATCTCAAAGATATTAAGGTTATCCAAAAGATATGTCAGACAGGTTTGCTCAAGGTAGAGGGAGCTACCAAGCTAAGCCATGCCATGCTAGGGAAAACAGAAGTCAAAGTTGCAAGCACAGGAGATAAACTACTTAGTCAGTGAATAAACATTGGATGAGCAGAAAGAGCTGTCTCTCCATACAAGGGCTAAGCTTTTCCATAGAAAATTACCAGAACATAAAATATCCCCCTTCTTAATTCAATATATCTACAAAAAAGTTTAAGATCAAATACAAAGTCATGAGAAGCACATACAATATAAGAAAGTCAAAACAACAAGTTATTTATAGTAACGATAAGAAAAGTTCGCTTAACTTCTGGACATGATAGCTTAGAGTAGGAAAATAATATATGTTGACGAGGTTATCTTTAAACCTTACTAGGTAGAGTAGCATGCATGGGCTAGGCCACTATAAAACTAAAAAATCTAAAAAGTAGGCTTAAAACTGAAGACTTTTGCTGCCATAGTTGCTATAAGCATGGAGTCTGGACTTTAGGGTTATTTAATAAAATAAAAATCTATCAACTCAGCTGGCACCTCAGCTATGATTGACTATCTTCACATATAGAATTAATAACAAGATGTTGCAATTTTTGGGACAATCTAAACGGGCACCATAGCAAAACAGTCCAAAATAAAATAAAAAGTTACAACTGGAGCTGCTTGTTTAACGCCCCATACTCGCCAGAGTTCCATTGTATAGAGGAAGTCTTCTCCCAAGTTAAGAAAACGTACAAATGACAGATGATATAAAATGACTTCAAAATGGGGGAGACTTAGCATATCAATTTTATTAAATAAGCAATAGAGAGTGTTTAAACTCAGACAATAAGAAATATAGTAGAAAGGCACTTGAACAAGATGAATTATTATTTAAATAATAATATTAAAAAAAACTGAAAGCAGTAATAACAGCAAAATAATTATGGTTCATTCCATGGAATCATTTTCGGTACCCTTTCTGACTGTGACACTTGAGTCATGATAGTGTCTCTGAGTTGGGCACTCACTGCTCTCTTACCCACTTGTAATCGGAAAAAGATGCCGATATCTCATGGTACTTCCTCTTATTTTTCCGTTAGCGAGGTCTTGACTTTAGCTTGAGCATAGAGAGTGCTTTACCTTTAGACTCATATTATTAAATATAATAATTCTTACTTGAAAAAAATGGCTCTCCTTATAGCTGTCGATATACTTCATCCTTTATAAGGATTTTTTCTTTTTCTTCCTCCATGGTGTGGCTTAGATTTCTTGACCTATTTGCGTGCTTTATGAATTAGGACAAATAGTTTGTATGAAGGGTGCCCAAATCCCCATAGAAGTACTTTCTATCAGGGAGCACTTGATAGTCTGGGTAATAATTCATGATTTATGGGTCTTCTTGAATTTGTTAAAAAATGTTCCTGACTGACAGTTATTCATAGTATGGAACGTTTAACAATACAACCTCTCCAGATTTCAAAAGGAGTTTTCGCCAGCTAAATCGTCCTTAATGAATATCATGGTAACATGGTCATCGTTGGGCAAGAAGTACCTCTCTATTAGTGTTATTATTAGTATCTTACAGTTAAATCGCAAAAAATTTAACCAATCATTTTTTTACCTAAATTCATTTTAAAATTCTCTATGTCATGACTATGGACGTCTATGCTCTCCCTGGGCTATATTTTTAGTTATGATTTAATAGTTTTATTTAACGAAATCAATTTAAAATTCTGTTGTAAAGCTTGAATCATGAGTTAAAATAAGTTTACTTAGCTGAAATTCAGGCTTTAGCCTTAGCTTTACATGCTGACCAGAAATTGTATAAAATTTTTGTAATATGAAATAAGTTAATCAAAATAAGCATTAGCTTTAAAAAAACTAAATCCTATTAAAATTATAAAAAGTAAAAATTAATATAAGAGGATACCACTCTTACATAGCTTCTTGAGTTGTGAATATAAATATATAATATAACTTTGAGAATTATAAATTTAATGAGTGTCCATTATTTTACAAAATGGTTTCTTTACTTACTATTTGAACTCTTATTCAGACTACCTAAGTTTCTACTAAAATATTTTGGCTCCCTAATTTTTAACTCATTTTTTCCTATGTTAAAACAATTTTCATATTTTACTAAAATTCTAGAGATAGAACACCTATATACTTACTTGTTGTAGAATAGTTTTTAATAATCAATAATTATCTGAATTTGTTGATAAATATTCTTCTTACCTTTTTGATTTAAATAAAGTCAAGAAACCATGCATGGTACACTAACTATAGAAAGTTTATTCTCCCTATAAAATAAGTCTGGCGATTATAGTTCAAAATTTTTAATATAAATAAACATTATAATTAAAATAATATTACTTATTTATCACATGCCATAACTTGCCATTAGAACTGATATTATTTAAATGTTTTATTAAATTATATAATTTTTATTACTTTTTGATGTTTTAATCATAACAATATAGTAATAATAGTATTATAGTAAAATTAATATAAAAAAAAATGGTTTTATAGTATATTGATAAGTTAGAATCTAACCATTAAACCCTTTTAAAAATCTAAACCTAAGTTTCTACTAAAAAAAATTTGACGTCCTAAGTTTCTACTTACTCCAATATTCAAATCAAAAGTATAGTAAAATAGCTATAGCATGAATAGAACTTTGAATAGAAAAATACTTTAAAACATATATGCAAAGAACATCTAAACAAATAAGGTTATCATGAGTGAGAAGTATATTTGCAATTTTTGTGAGTCACCAACTTCTCATGAGAGCTTAAATTCACTCGAAGTTCACCATTCTAACTATCATAGGGAGGTCCTTAATGTAGCAAGGGCAAGATAAAAATTTAGGAACGTACATGTCAACACTGTGGGAAGGATAAGAAGAGAGCATACAACTGTAAAAGGCATGAGGGTGTTTTCAAGCTAAATATGAACAAAACTAAAGTAATAACTAAGATGAGAAAAGATAGTTCAACTTAAAAATTTCCTGAAGGCTCAGCAAAAGTAGGAATGGACGTCATAGATGGATACAAACTTATAAAAATTTAGCAAAAGGTTTATGAAATCAAATACAAAACAGAACTGAGCCTGTCATATTCTAGGGAGATGTAAATGATTAAAAAATGTGGGAGCTTATTGCAAATGACGCTATGGTAAGGTATGGGAAGCTTTATGAAGTTGTACTTATGGACCCTGCATAAAGCGAATTAAGTGGAATAAGAATGATTATACAAAATTAATGAAGATTTTAATCGTACTACTATAGTTCTATCGTGCTTGTACTGTCAAAATTAGCTCTTTTTTATGTCGATTTCCATGTTCAAAATCATCATCTTTAGTCGACCAATCCTTGAGATCGGTGCTCATTGAGTCCATCAGCATCATCGTGTTAAAATTCGATTTTCATCAGGACCTGATGCTGGAAGCTCAACCACATCTCTAATTAAGACACCTGTTTTGATGATCAGCAAGAAAGGTCATCCTCCATTTTATTAGTCGGAATTTTAATAAAACTGTGATTATGAATAAATTAAATCAGACAAATTCTTAATTTATAAATATCAGTTTAAAATTAATTAAGACATCTCTGTTAATAATTCTCTATAGAGTAAACCTATTAATTAAATGTTTGATCATTAATCATTAAAACTTAAAAAGTTTTGGGGGAGGAAGTTTCCTGCCAAGGTTTATGATAAAAAATAAATTCTAGGGAAGTTTCCAGTCAAGAAACTTTTTTTTTTATTTTTATTTTTGTTACTTTTTGCAATTTTAATTTTTTGACAAATTTAAGTACATTTTATGATTTTCATATAAATTATGATTCAATCAATAAAGTCTGCCATTTATGAAATGTTACTTCATATCAGACAAAATATCATCTTTTTATCTAATTTTTGTCTATAAATTTTTCAAAATTTTTAGAAAAATTAAAATAAAATTATCGTACTTTGTCTAAAGTTTTGATATTAGATATAATTACATTATAACTATTAAAAAATGTTAAACTTATCTTATAGTAATTTAATGAGGTAGAAAAATTTTAATTAAAAATTTTGTCTTTAAACTACATAAAGTAATTTATTTAAATTTACTTGACAGGAAACTTCCCTCTTGTCAGGAAACTTCCTCCCCCCAAAGTTTTAATATGTCTGATTTAATTTATTCATAATCACAGTTTTATTAAAATTCCGACTAATAAAATGGAGGATGACCTTTCTTGCTGATCATCAAAACAGGTGTCTTAATTAGAGATGTGGTTGAGCTTCCAGCATCAGGTCCTGATGAAAATCGAATTTTAACACGATGATGCTGATGGACTCAATGAGCACCGATCTCAAGGATTGGTCGACTAAAGATGATGATTTTGAACATGGAAATCGACATAAAAAAGAGCTAATTTTGACAGTACAAGCACGATAGAACTATAGTAGTACGATTAAAATCTTCATTAATTTTGTATAATCATTCTTATTCCACTTAATTCGCTTTACAGAATAAAATAAGGAGTTCCCTATGGTACCGTGAGTGATGAGGAAATTCTAAAGATGCCTATAAAGTTAGTTCAAGAGAGGGGAATTCTCATTAAGTGGTTTGTAAATCCAAAGAATGAGGTTGCAAGACAGTTCTTGAAAGTTCATGGCTATGATGAAGTCGAGAAAGGTGAATGGATCAAATTCACAAAGAATCATAAACTACACAAAGGATCTGGCATGTACACTGCCCATAATAACGAGAGCTTTCTCATATGGAAATAAGGTTACGTCACTGACATGCTCAAGTATCATGTGACAGATAATGTCATCTTTTCTGAAGTAGGAAAGCACTCCGAGAAGCCCAAGGAAATTTATGACTTCATATAGCAAATGGCCCCAGATAGACTCAACCTATAAGTGTTCGCCAGACCTAATAACATCAGACCTAACTTCACTTCTTTCGTCAACCAGTTGATAAACGCAGAGACTTGAGTTATGGACATGAAAAGTTAGTAGCTTTAGTATAGAATAAATAATTAAATTAATAAGTTTAAATTATTATATATTATGAATGCAAGAACTTAGCTAAGCTCGACGGATTAATAATTAGTCATGGTTTTATTACATAGAGACTCAAGAAGTTTGACATGACATTGATAGTGTATCTCTATCAAAAAAATACCCAGATAATTTTAATGAGATATCGTCAGAAATGATTAAGGGTGTATAATAGCTCCATGAACTTGGGCATGTACATAGAGATTTTGAAGCCTAAAAATATTATGTTAAATTTCTGTCCATTAGAAATATTCATTGACTCCAATAGAGCAAAATTTAAGAGATAAAGACTTTTGTCAAGATACTTGGCAACCAGAATATTTCCAATCAGGAAGAAGTGGCTTGGGCTATGTTTAGTAAGATATTTGGGCAGTTGCTGCCATAATCTTAAAGTGCATCGAAACTATGTCTTACTTTTGAATAAAACACGAGAAATAAAAAGTAAGTTTGGCTTCTAAACATATATAAATGGAAGATGTCTTCAATGAATTTAATAAGATTGCTGAAATGATAATCATAAGACCTCCATAGTATCCTAGATAATCATAGAAAATACATGAATCATTCCAGAGAGCTAGATTTAAGAGGTACCACAAAGATAAGCAGATAAAAATTGTTGAATTAAGGAAGCTATTATTCATTAAAAATTTATTAAATTCTCAAAAAACCTGCATTTTGTCTACTAACCCCAATAAGACCCCAACTATACCCTACAAATCAAATCACTAAAGCATCTATTTAAGGGTATTTTGGTTTTGATTCTTGGGTTTAATTTTCACCTTCCATGAAAAGAATAAGTGTCATGTAAATAGGTATTGTTATCAACGAAAATTATGTTTGGAATTTCGAGCTTGACAAAGAAGATACTTCAAAAATTATCTTCACAAAGAGTGAAATCAATTTCAAAGATATATATGAAAGAAAGATAGTTAAATCTGTTAAAATATCAATTAGTCAAAATAATAAGAATCCCAAAACAACTTGAGTATTATTCTTTAGTATTTTATTGATAAAGAAACAAAAAGCTCAAATTTTTTTAAATGGATATAATGTGGTTTAAGAAAGGGATTAAGGTTCAAATTTAATATAAAAACAAATGTTTTTGAGCAGTTTTATTTATAAAATTAAGCAAGCAGTTTCTTGGCATTATAAGCAGCCTTTCAAACATGTAATATCCTAACCAACTTATTATTTAGTCGATTTTTTGTTTTACACTGTGTAATTATCCATCAATCACCTTTCAACTTTTTTCGTAAGTGCTACTGTTTTCTTTCCTTTGGTTATTTTTCTCCTTTATAACAGTAACATTCAGTTATTGGCAAATGAAATTCTAATGTTATTTCTTTAAGAGTCCAGACATCCCATATAATTAAGCAATACCTCCAGACTCCCACAGTGGAAAGTATTCAGTTTCGCTCAAAATATTACTAAGCCCATAAATTTTATTAATTAAGATCTATTGCTATTATTACCATTCTATGTTGATAAAAATTTAGCATGATATTTAACGCTTCAAGTATCTTTAAAAATCATAAATTATACAGTTTTTGAACGTCTAAAAGGGAGGTGAAAAACTAATTGAGGTTGAGCAAACATAATTCAATCTAGCACAACTTTAAATCTTATCTGACTATCTCTTGTCTTTGTTAGTGTTTGTTATTAATTGTCAACTTACATTTGAAATTTTTACCGCAAATGAATTATTGAATAGATAATATATTTTACAAACAGCTTGTCAAATGACCTTTTATCATGTTTATAATCAAGGAATAAATAACTTTCTTTTTGCACCTCATGGTCAACAAAATTATATGTTGTAAGCATTAAAGGATGTATCTTAAGATTGATTTTTTTTTACTATTATCAAAATAGATTTAAAATGGGAAATTATGAAAATAAAATTAAAAATTAAATTAAATATGGAATTTTAGTATTTTTTGATTTTTATAGTATCGTTTTAACTGATATTGATTTGAATTTGATATATTTTAACAGCCAATAATTTGACTCATCGATAAATCATATTAGATTTATCATATCTTAACTGTAAACCTTTTAAATTTAACTTTTAAAATTTTTAACTCCTGATAAATTAATATCTCTCTATACAAAATAGCTATGAAAAAATTTTATAAGTATAAGATGTAGAGAAAAATTTAACGACTAACTTTCATTCTTCTAGTATTCACAAAAAATTTTACCCCATCGAGATAAATCGATTTTAAATGTTTCTCTGCCCCAAACTTCTTCCTTTCTTATCTCTTCAACTAAATTACTTGAGGACTTGGTCTAAATAAGTTTTTTGTGCATTTAATCAAGGTCTACATTTTATCTTCTTTGAGTCTTTCATCAGGAAATTCATACGCATTTTTATCGTTAAAATACACGAAATCATATGAATTTTTTTTGACTTTCACTAAAATCGAAATATCTCTCTGAGTGATTTTTTCAATGAATTATGAGTAGGATGGAACATGTAGCTTATGTTTTGATCTACATTATTCCTTCTAGAGTCAAGTCGTGAAAAAAATCGCTGCCTGAGATAATTTCATTTCTTTGCGGGTACTCGACCAAATTTTGATGTTTGTTACATTGTAACAAACATCACCTCTGGTCAAATGGACACAAATTCCGGACACAAACTCCGGACACAATTCCAAAGGCAGATTTCAGAGATCGTCACTTATCTATCATTATGAACGAAGATATACTCCTTTTTCCATCACAGTACAACTTTTTGATTATGAGGGGGTTCGAAAAAGAGGATTTCGAGGTTTTCTCTCTCTTGGGTGAAGAGACATTGAAAAATTTAGAATTATGTTTTGATAGACAATTCTATAAGCTAAGTAGAATATTTATATGAAAATTTATAGACATTAGGTTAGAAAGTTATTGAGGTCAAAAGTCAGAGCATCCAAATTTTACTTTTCCCTCAATAACTTCCTTCAGTGTGAGATTCATGGAAGTGAGTAGGGTAGAAGTTGTAGCCCATACCCTAAGCTATCGAATAGGGCATATATTCCAATACAAATTCCTTTAGGATACAGAGATAAATTGAAAATGAGGTCAAAATTTTTGTAAAATGATGAGGAATATTGAAATCGATTTTTCTCGCTAGGCAAATTAGATGGTGAAAAACTCAAATCAAATCTTAAGCAAATTATCTCATGAAGAACATTTCTTCTCCTATAGTCAAATCAGTAGCTAATGACATTAGAGAGATAAATCGAAAATAAATCTGAAATCGAAAATAAAGTATGAAATCTTAAATGTAACAAACATCACTCATATAAATTCTTGAGGCAACGAATTTAGGATTTTTATGAAGACCATATTATGATCTATCTTTTATCATCTATAAGTTTTTCAATATCAATTCACTGAGCAGAGAAAA
>ARYC01010528.1:0-14099 GCA_000711775.1 Oxytricha trifallax | reverse complement strand
TTATTTATATACATTCACTCTCCCTTCTTTAGCACACTTTTAAGCCAACAAATTATCTACTCTCTTCGCTGAGCTTTTAATAAAGTCAACTGTATCAATAGGTAGGTCATGCATCTAGTGATAGAGCAGCAGCTTCTTGTAATGGCCTTTTTAATATACCCCAGTAGAACTCAATTCCATAAAACTATGGACTGTAAGGTACGTTAACACTGGCGTTATTCTAAGTTGTTCATAACTCTTCCTTGTTTCTTTAGTCTTATGAACAGAAAGATTATCAACGAATACTGTAATCTCTTATTCAGGGTACTTCTCTCTCGGCTGCTCTAAGAACTTGATATATTGCTCTGTCTTAATAGAGCGAGGATGAATAACATAAATTTCTAAACCAGTATCCTCACTAATTCCTCGAAGAATTGCCATTGTTTATACCTTGACTTTCTAGTCATATACTTCTATATTACTATGCCTCTTATACCAAGACATCTAGATGAAAGTGTTGAAGGTAAACACAGCCTCGTCAGCATGTATAAACTTAATATTATTCTATTAGGCTCTCTGCATATAATAATAAATATAATTTAAGTTGTTGTTGTAAAATGGCAGACTGAAATCAATCACTCTCTTGATACGATTCACACCTTTGTAAGAGATACCAATTCGTTTATAGATGTTTGCAACAGATTATGCAGAGATCTTCAACTCAGGGAACTGGCGGTGAAAAATAAGAGCTCGTTGGTCGAGAGAGAGAAGTGAGCCCAATACTTCAAAGTTTTTTCATTAATAAGATAGTCAATATGCTTCTATTGAAACTTTGACTTTCTCTAAGGCATTGAATTCAGCTATTATTGCTTTAGTTATACAGCTATAAGGCAGTGGGAGCGAACAGTTGAAGGACTTCTCTTTAAGAGCAGTGCAATTGACTTGTAATTAAGTACAGGTTTGACTTATTCACTGTATATATCACATCCATATCGCAGTTTAAACACTAAATCTATATACTCTTCATCATAAACAGACCCCAAAAGCTTGCTATTTTTGTCTCGCATTTAATTAATAACTCACTGTCCAACTTTCCTAACAAATTCCCTACAAATCAAAGCACTTATAAACCTCATTAAGGGGTTTTGGGGTTTTGATTACTTAGTAAATTTAATTTCTCAGCTTCAATTGAAGGCTTACGCTTGTGATTCATTTTTTTTAATTTCTTTAAAAATAAATCTGTATTATTTTAAACTGTCGAATTATTAATTTAATTTTTTTTGCATTAAAGAGAAAGATTTTGCACTTTTTTGGTCTTAATTTTAAAAACTATTTCCTCTTGAATGATGAAAATTGCTCTGCGTTTTATAATTTCTTGTGTTGTTTTACTATTGAAAATTCAAGGGAGGTTTAAGCTGGTACGACATTTCAGAACGTGTTTACAAATTTTGTTATTATTGAAGAAGAGTTAATTTAGTCAGCTTATGCTATGGTTATAAATTTATATAATTTTATGTCTAAGTATTTCGTGTTTCTTAAAACATCTGGTAGTTGTTTCATTATTTGTTATTATATTATTTCAATTTACATGAACTTGAATTTATTTATTTTCATCCAACATTTAATTTATTTATTCATTCAAAAATGGTTTATATATTAGAAATAAAATCAAAAGAATAATCCTCAAAAATTGTCTAGAATAGCAAGTTTAGTGTTTATAGCCTATAAGTATATATTGCTGGATATGTCTATAATTTGATTTAATCAAATGACTCAAATAAAAATTTATATAAATATTTCCTCCTTAAAAAACTTTAATATATGGAATATTATCAATCTCTTCTTGTCCATTGTAATCCTAATCACCTCCTCCACTCTATTTATTAATACTAAGCAACTTTTCTTTCCTTCTAGATCTATCTTCTACCATTTTGATTTTCTCAGCCAAATTATTGAAATTATTCATATGCTTTTCAGATTTAGAAATGTCATGTTTCAATTGTTTCAAAGTCCAATTTTAAGGTTTCTTTTAATGCTAACCTGAGATTTCAGGTTAGCATTAATTATGCGTTTATGAAACTGAATAGAAATTGGTTTCTCTTTCCTATCTCATTTTGGTCAAATAATCTTAAGGTTTATAGAGTGTCTGGAGTTATGAAGAATTCTGAGACGTAATCTTAAATCTATGTTGATTTCTTTTTATGGAATGCTAAATATAATTATTTATACTTTTTTAAGAAAGATGATCTGTATTTTAAAGTGAGGATTATCCTCTTTAAGTCTTATCTTTAATCTTACTACTGTTGCTTTAAATAAAATCGCTATCTTGTTAACTTCTAAGCTCACTTAATTTATTAATTTTACTAGCCTTTGTATGGATTTTGTTTACTTTATTTCATTCGATCCTTCAAATCAGACCTTGCTAGTTTTTCCCTAGCAATTTAAAGTTACAAACTTAAATTCTCAGAAATTTTAGGCTTGAAATCTTAAGTGACTAAATTTGAATAAATGTTTCACTTTTTATGTTGAATCGAGTTTCTTTTCCTTTTCCAGTTTGGTTTTCCTTTCCAAATCTTCTTTCTCAATAATTTTATGATATTAATTTCGATATGGAGAAAATGAGTTTTCTTAAGTATCTTATTTTACCTCTTACACTTTGAATCATTACATTTATTTTACATATTGCAGTTCAATGAGCTTTCTTTGATATTTCTATTAATGACTTTTCATTTCATCTACCGAAACAAAAACTGAATTCAACTTATTTTACGATCTTCCAAAAGTTTTTCTCTTTCATCTTGGTACTATTTTGCGATCTACTCTTTAATTATTTCATGCAATCTTTTTTACAGAGGATCCTTTTAATCACTACTTTTCTCTTAGTAAATCTGACCTCCTTAATCATCATTATTTTCACTCAAGTTTAAGATTTTTTATTTTTATTATTAAATCTCTTTGATTTCCTGTCTCTTCAACGCTCTTTCAAGTCTTTCTTTTGCTTTTCTGTCAATCTCTTTTTTCCTAACTTTTTTTTACTTTTCCTTCTCAATTTCTAATTGCTCCTCTCTAACTCTTTCTAAAGTTTCTCTACTAAAGCTATCTAATTCAAGATTTTCTTTATATTTCTCCAATCTTTGTGATTTTTCTTATTAAATTTGAGCTAGCCACCTTTTACCTATTTTATGCTTTAGCTTCAGTTAATCAGCTGAATAATCATAAATTTGAACAATATATCTTTATATACTAAGATCATAATCTTTAAAATTGAAATAATCATAAGAGAGCTAAAGTTGTTTGTGCTTCAATGACTTTGTGTCTAAATCTTAAAATTTCTAAAGTAATTCATCCTCCATCATATCCCTACTTTTATTTATTTACATAATTTTTTATTTATATGACGAAATATGAACTAAATAAAGATTATATTTTACCTCAGGAAGATGATCTTAATTTTCTAAGATTTTTTTCATTATTGGATCCTAAGTGTAAAACTTATCTATCTACTTTTTTAAATTGCGTTTTTATTCCTTCATTTGATGATTTTGTATAAATTCTTATAATTAATTAGCTCCACTATTAATATCTTAAGATTACTCGAATTTGTGAATGGGACAAGTTGTGAATTATAATTTGGATCTAAGTCTGAAGTTTTAAAAATGTTGTCTATGATGTTTTGTTTGCTTTAGTCTAGCATTTCAAGCCCAATCTGTAAGAAAATTTTAATCATTTATAAATAAATTTAGAAAAAACCAACCTAAAATAGAAAAATATACTTACTTCACTGGCATATTCTATAGTTTTATCTTCTTAGCTCATTTGCATTAACTTATTTTTGAGAAACCTAATAGTAGCTTTTTCTTGATTTTCAATAGCCTAATCGGCATCATATTAAAATAAGGCAGTGCTTGTAAGTGACATGTTTTTATCCTACCTAGAGTTAATGATGATATGTTTACTCTCATACTTGTAATTCTAATGTTGCTTTTACAGTTGATGATGGTTTTTTATTTTATGCAGATTGACTCTATCTATTGATTTGCTCAACTAATAGCCATAGTCTGGATTGTTAGATATACTTTGGTTCCTAGTATTATTTTAAGTTTAAAGGGCTCCAGGAATGTTTTTTAGTTCTCAAGCTGTGGTAGAGAGACTTATGTTACTTTATTAGTTTGCTTATTTAATCTATGGATGCTTTTGCTTTGAGATTGACATTAATATGGGATTTAGTTTATTAAAATATATTTTAAATTTCATTTTTTACAGATAAAAAAAGCATTCATTAAATGATTAGAATAAACAAAAGAATCGAGTTTGTTAAATTAAATGTGATTAATTTTCTAAGGTAAAATATTCTCTAATCATTTACCAGCCTACATCTTTTTCTTGCCTTCTCCTTCATCTTTGGATGCCTCCTTAGTCTCTTTTGCCCTTATTACGACTTTGACAAGGAAACTGAATTCCTTCTAAAACTGATCACTATGGTAAGAAGATTGCACGAAATGCTCGCCAGCTGTATCTAAACCGGTCTCCATCTTAAAATCTGTCTTCTTAATTACCATGTTGTATCTCTAATTCAATTATTCCAAAACTTCATCAGCTATAAATTAATGACTTAGAATATTTATTATGATCAGAGATTGTATTCGTGTTTTAATCATACTTACGTTAGACTGGAACTTTAGCTTCGTTCTTGTTAATTTCGGATACTTCCTTATCAAAAATAATTCTAATGTCTTTTAGTTTTGATAGGAAAACTTCTAGCACTCTTATCTCTTGCTTTCTCTTAAAAATAGCAGCCTATTTTTAGGAAATTTAAATTCATTGCTCAATACTGTTAAATATGAATATGAAAATATATGGGAATAGAAGTATCATGACTCTTTTTTATAAAAATATTTTATTCTCAAAAAAATACATAATTATTCTTATAATAGTTCACAATTGTTTATTTCAATTTTAAATTTATTTAATATTGGATATTATCTTTGAGTTTATATTATTAATCTAATCATTTTCTTGAAAAAAGTTTTAATTATTCGTGAAATAAGTTTTAATTCTTCATATAAAACACATCTAAATATTAATTAAAAATAGCCTGAGAAGCATTAACTGGATGTCCTCTGAATAAATATAAATAAAATAAATTAATATAGTGGCAAACTACAATTTAGCCATTATTAGATGATATTGCAATCACATATTTTTAAATCATATGCAAGAAATTTCAATTGGGATACAAATTACATAAAGGGCAAGAAATTCCAACACCCAAAATATCTAATATTAAGTGATATAAATTCTGCTAAATAGTAGTTTAAATTCTTACATAATATTTAACCTTCTTAATATCAGGGTCAGTGTCAAAGAGAGCTTTTCCTTGTGGAACTAAAAGATTGAAAGCATAACCAGGCTTAACAAATGTCCACTCTCCTTTGAAGCCCAGACCTTCAACATCTTCGGTTAATAATACTTTCTTGAAGCTTCTCGTGAATGAAGCTTATGTGTTTCGGAGAAGAGTGAAATTTAAATTAATTAAAAAATATTAGCGGAATGACAATTTATAGAGTACTTCTACGTGCAAAATTTGTCTTGAAAGCACTTAGTAACATATTTAAGTTTAATTATATAATTAATTAATGGTTATAAAATAATTAACTTAGAGATTTTTCAGTAGTAATTCTCTCAATAATCTAAATAAATTAAGCTAAGCATCTCAAAGCTTGAGTAGTGAAGCAAAGTAAGGCTTTATGTAGCCTGGCCAATCAACTCATTATCCTGTTATGCACAGAGAAATACATGAATTAATTGATAAATATATTTCAAGCTAGTAAATTGAAAAATTTTAGCTATTATTGCTTGATGGTACTTTCGGAGGTGGCAATCACTCAGTTCCTTTACTGGATAAATATCATCAACTTAGAGTTTTAGGAACTGATTTAGATAATAAAACTCTTGATTAATGCATGGAAAAGTATGAAGCTTAAAAAAAAGCAAAGAGATTAGCTCTCGAACACTAAATTTTGTAAATGCTTTTTCAATCGATCCAAGAGCTGCATTTTAAAGAAATTTGGATTAAAAACTAAATTCGATATTGTACTATTGGATTTAGGTATTAGCTCTTATCAACTCGATGATAGTGATTGAGGCTTTAGTTATATGCAAGACGATTCTGATATGAGATTTGTTCAGGAAAATGAAAACTAAGTTACAGCTCTCGAATTGTTAAATAACTCTATTGAATTAGACCTAGCTCAACTATTTAAAAAAGTCTTGAGATGAAAGATTCAGTGACTAGTTGGCAAGTAGAATTGTAAAGTTCAGATAAGGTGGAATGATATAAACTACAGGAGAGCTAAAAGAAGCGATAAGAGAAGCTTTTCCAACAAGTTCTTCGTCTAAAAAAATTAGACTATCAAAAGAATATTCTAAGCATTAAGAATTGCAACTAATCAAGAATTACATAATCTGCAAATTTTATTGGATAGACTTGCTCGAACGATTATTCTTGGATCAGAATGCTTTGCTTATGGTTATAACTTTTCATTCACTTGAAGAGAAAACAATCAGCTAGTTTCAAGCAAAATGGAAAACAAACAAGCTAGGGTAGTATGCCAGTAAAAAGCCATCAAAACCATCAGTTAAAGAAATTTAAGAGAATTCTAAAAGTAAGTCTGCTAAGTTATACACTTTAATGTTTGATTGAACTTAATTAGAAATTTAGATTGATTAATGTTCACTCTATAATTTATTCGAGAAAGGGACATAAATAAAAATTATATTCTATCAATTTAATATATTTGTTTAAATGCAAAAGTAAAATATGAAATTAGTAAGAATCTTAAATATTTCTACAAATAGTCCTTCTTCATAAAATCGTAGGAAGTTAAATTTAAAATCAAAGTAAATAGTCTAGGATATCATTATTTATTGAAAAGATGCTCTAAATTAAGCACTTGAATTAACTCAAAGATGACTGATAACAATTCTATTACTATTCAAAGATCTTTTATGAAAAATACAAATGCTTCATGTGTTGATTAATAGTTGTAACAGAATTACCAAAGTTTTTAATAATCAACTTTTTTTTAGGATTTTAACCCTTCTACTTTAATTTAAAGTACTTTTCAAAACTAGAATATGCATAATTAATCTGTGGACTTTCCTTAAAATAATCCAAACATATTCTTGTCTCATAAGTAGTAACTATAAAAGAATTAGGGTTATAAAAATAGAGAATTAGTTAATATATCTTAAACAGACATCATAATCGACTTAAATAGGGAGAAGTCTCAGAATAACAGATCTTTAACACCTTTGAATATTGTTAACTATAAATATACAAAGAAGAAAACAAAAAATAATCTTAGCTCTTTAACTGGGTCTCTGCCATATATCAATCAGGATCATATAATGCATGGATATCAAAGCTTAAATAATAATTCAAGTCGAATATCATCAATAAATCTAAAGTCAAGTAATTAAGACTTAATTTGAACCTTCACAATATTAATAACTTTCCTATTTAAACTTCAATCAGAGATTAGTCAGAAATTAAAGCAAATTAATCTCAAATATTTTAGAAACATATTTTTAGTTTAGATAATCAGCCATTTAAATAACCCTTAGTTAACTGATTTGTGCAAAATCAAAATAAGTTGAAGCATCTAGCTCCAGAATTATCTGCAAACGTTGTCAGAGATTATATTTTGCCCATGTTTGAAAATGATGGCAAAAATTGCTAAAAAAGAAGCATCATTAAGCTCGTTAAAAGCAATTAATTTAAATTAGAGAGCAGCTTAGCAAATAATTATTACAACCAAATAGCAATGTTGATAGTTAAGATTTACGAAATTAGTAAGATAAAATGTTAAATGTTTTAAGCTTTGAAAATAAAGCAATTCAAGACTTGAGGTCGATTAGACATAAATCCATAGAAACCCTTAAAAATCCTGAAAACTGCAAGACTGTCTATGCTTAGTTAAAATTATCTCAGCTATTAGAGGAAGTTGTGCTTTTAAAACAAGAAATATTTAGCTTAAATGAAAAAATACAGAGTTAAGATTATTAAAATTAAAGGCTAATGAAATAAAAATAAACAGCAGTAAAATAAATGATTGAATCTAAAAAATAAACATAGTTTTATCGACATTCTTACCAAGAAAGTTAAAATATTAGGACTGGATTATAGATGGAAAATACAAGAATGGTCAATTAGATTACTTAATTTAAAGACTTATTTATTTATAATGAGCAGAGTAGAAAGAATTTTAGTGAATAGCTATAGAAAGAGAAAAATTTAAAACAAAAAAACTTCTGTTTATTTAATAAATTGCAGATTTATAAATATATTTTTTTATTATTAAAGTTTTTTATTTTGAAAATTAATGAAAATGGAATATGAAATTTTGAAAATAATTATTTTTAATGATGTGATTATAAATGTTAATGAAAAGCTTGGTAATTCAAATAAAGAAGGCTAGCAAAGACTGTCACTTTTGAAAAAGGAAAAAATGATGTAATGGGTGAAAAGCTTTAATTGCTATATGATGCTATGGAATCTTGAGGTGCTTCAAATATTTTGGAAGATTCCTTTCGAGCTAAACTAATGATGAAAGAAGTTCATGAACTATAATTGATAGAAAATATTTTATATATAAGAAATTTAGATAGCCAAGCTAATCGATAATAATTAGGAAGTTTTAGAGTTACTTTAACAAGCATAGACTTGCAATAAAAGATTAATAGATTAAAGAGAAAAAATTTAAGTTGTTTTAAAAGAAAGCACTCAAAAGATGTAAAAAGAGAGAGAGATTAGGCTTAACATGAGAGGAATGAGAAAACCGATGACTTGTCTAGGCTTTCAAGATAAATGCAAGTACTTATGACTGGAAGAGAGAAATTTAAAGTAAAAATTCTTAAGCTTAAAAAAAGAAGAACATTGACTTTAATTAAAAAACTTGCAGAAACTGTGGTTAAGATTTTGTGGAGATTGAAAATTTCAACTGGTCTTGCAGGACTCGTAGGGTAAATCTTATGAACAATTTATGTTTTATATACAGTCTGAATTTGGAGGAGAAATGTGGTGGTGTTGTGGAAAACATCACAAAGAAGCTCCTGGTTGTAAGTACACTAAGCATATTACAAAAGACGAATATGAAGATGATGGAATTATGTTAGATGGGGTAACCAAGAAGAAGCTAAAAGGTTAAAAATGCTTTTGTTGTAAAGAAGCAGGCCATAAGACAGAAAATTGTACTAAAGACCCAAACTTGAGGCAAAATTGTGATCTTGATGAAGAGCTAAACAGAATAACTGAACAAAAGTCAACAAGAAAGTTTAATGGTGACTCTTTTGATGTCAGCAATAAATTGATGGAAAAATTATCAAAATAGAAACTTCATTCTATCTTTGGGCAGGATATCATGTCTTTTGATTACTATAATTATAAGCTCGTAAATGAAGCCGTATTTAACGCATAAGGTTCAACAATACAATCAGGTTATGACAAATTTTCAATAAGCTCCTACGATGGTACCCATTCTTAATTTGATCCTTATCTTGAACACAATAAGTTAAGGTAGTCATTAATGAATGGCAAGAAAAAAAATCTCTTCAATAAAAATTAGATTGAAGAGATTATTTAAAACCAAAATAAGGATGCTTTTTCAAACTTAGTTTAGATTAGGCACGAGACTACTATTGATAACTTAAACTCTTAGAATTTCGTTGATTTCAATGAAGTTGATTAAAAAATGATGTAAAATAAAGAGTAAAATAGATCTAAAAGCATAAGAGCAAGTTCTTTGCACTCTGGCGGGAATAATACATAAAATGGTTCAAGCTCAGTAAATATCACTAATCTTAAGAAGTCTTCATACAGAAGAAAGGATACAGAAAAAAATAAACAGAGAGGGACGAGATAATTCTATGATGAGCAAGAGGTTGACCCATTTTTAAATTATGAAAAGTTTTAGAAGAAACAAGAAATATCTATTAAGATATAAGGATAAAATTTCTAAAACTCTAAGTCTGAAACTCGAGTTCCAAAAGCTGGAAGCCCAAGAAGTCCAAGTAAGGTGTCTAGTTTTAACAAAGGTTTTTAACTTAAATTGCAAGGACCTTAAGATTCTCCAAGGGAAATTATAGTAGAATACGTTTCATCATCTCACAAGGAAAAAATTCAAGCATTCAACAGTGAAGAAAAGAAAAAAAGCAAAATAGATCCAAGAAATTCAAGATAATGTAACAATTTCAAGACAAAATTCTAGGAGAAGGTCTCAATCTTAAATTTAAAATTAAAGTAGCATTTCAAGTAATGATAATAAGAAACTCACAAGAAAATAAAAAGAAAAACTAAAATAAGAGGTAATGCTTAAATAACTTTAAGAAAAGAAGAAAAGCATCAAAACAGAAAAGCAGCTAAAGCAAATGACGTTAGATTAGCAACAAGATTTCTTAAAGAGAAAGATAGTTGAATATATGAAATAATCAAAGAAAAATAATAATTAAAAATTGCCAATAGGAACCGATATGTCTAGTTTCTCTTAGCTAGTGTCTATGAACCGATTCCAGCCAATAATAGAGCATTTTCTCACGTGAAAAGCGTGACTCCTAAAAACAACTCAAAAATTCACGATGATCATAAGCATTAAAGCTCCAAAAAGAGATTTAGTATTGCCTATAGTGATAAAGTTGGTCTTTTGAGCCCTAGGAGATATATTGTTAGTAAATCTAAGACAGGGAATATTTCAGATAAGGATGATTTAGAAAACAAAAGTAGCAATTTAAAGAGTAGAAAGAAAAGTAAAAGCAAAAGAAAACAGAGCTATAAAAAATGATTAAAAATAAAGGATAATTAACATCGATAATCGTGATTAATTCTTATTTTAATAATATTTATTTGAACTTCACAATGACTTAATTGCTTATATATAAATATTTAAAATATGAGACAACCTACAAATAAAGCATAATACCATCAGATAAGATACAAGAAGCTATGAACAAGCAAGCCTGAAGAGAGAAAACATTTGTCAGGATCTATAAATTTTGGATCACACTAAGGTCTATATTTATCTGAAGCAAAGTCAAAGTAAAAACTTATGAATTAATTGCTATTTTAGGTTTGCTGGTGAAGCAGGAGAGAAAGACTCTCAACTGAGGTAAATGATTGAAATCAATAACTACATTTGAGATATTGTATTTCATAATCTTATAGAATAATGACTACAAAGGCAGCTCAGCAGATATAAGAGGCTGCCTAGATGAATCAAAGAAAGCTGATTTGAAGCAGCATCATTTTGCAATGGGTTCACATTCAAATGAGTATTAAACTTCATCTCTTAAAATTAACTCTGATTAACCAAATCCAAACAGCTCAAGTGGTTTTAAATTCGAGTCTAAGGTACTTCTGAAGAATAGTGGCTAGATAATTTTCGGAGGCAATTCTCCATAGATGAATAAAATCGGAGCAACAGGAAAAGGAGATTATAAAACAACGAACCAAAGCTATATAAAATTGATTTAGCCTGTACCTACTTCGATCGAAATGAGCATGGGAGGACCAGCTACATAAGTTTAGATTTGATTATATATTCTGACACTTTACAATTTTTATAATTTTATTAATTCAGACATTTAATCACAATCTTGTATTAAACCCTGTTAGACATTTAATGGAAATTGGGAATTAAGGTAACAAATGGTAAATTTACCAATTTGTGTAAATTTGATTTAGGCTAATTATATTCAATTTAAACCTAAAATAATTTAATTTTAAATTATATGTTTTAACTCCAAATCTTCACTTTTAATTGACTAAGGAGTTTTAATTCTAACTAATTTTGATGCCATAAATAAAATTTTAATCTAATACGTTAATTATATTTTATTTAAAGTTTTGCTAATTCCCAAATTAGCAATGTCAAAATCCAGCATGCAATTTTTGCTAGCTAATCACTAGCACTAAGTGACATTGAGCAATAACATGCAATTCTTACTGAAGAAATTGTTTATTGCATTGCTCAATGAGAAGAAAAGTATTGAATAGCAAAGACAAAAGTTAACCTAGACCCTAGATTTTGACACCTTTCAGCAAAAAATGCAATGAAAATATTTCATCTATATTATATTAATAATCCAAGATATAGATTGAACATAAGAAATTTATTCTAGCTAATTGATTCAGAAAGAGATGGTTACTTAACTTATTCAGAAGTAATTTAACTAATCTAAATTTCAATTAATATATAGGTCATGCACATGTTCAAAGAATGCAATTAACACCTATCAATAAATGACTTTGAATATTTAAGGAATAGATTTGACTAAGATTAAGATGGAAAGATATCGTTTAAAGAGGTAAGTTAAAATAAATAAATTATGATATTTTTTTCCCAATACTTAAAACTTAATTTTAATATTTTATTGTATAGTTTGAATGTGAACTTTAGCCCAAATCTAGTTATTGAGGACTAATTAATTCAATTTAAATCAAGAATCATGAAATTAACCACTACTATACTGCTATTTTTAATGATATAATCAATCTAAGATTGAAGAGTATACATATTAATTTTGATCTTAAACTTTCCCTTTTTTTTATTGAGTTTTATTGCTTAATTTTATTGACTTATTCTACTTAATATTCAATTAATTTTCCTTCGTCGTTTAATCTCTTAGCTATTCCAAGCAACAGAGTCTTAATTATAAAATATTACAAATATATTACTTTAAGTCTTTGATTGAGTGAAGAGTGGATAAAATATCTTTGAGAATCCATTGCAATGTTATAATCATAATTTACTTTTAAAATGGAATTTTAAAAAGAAAGAGTTTTGTATTATTGGGGTGGTCTATAGGGCTCAGCCTAATTCGCAAGATATGTCCTAGAATATATCGGCCTTCCTTATGAGCAGTACCTATATGTTGATGAAGATGACTGGTTCAAAAAGGACAAACCTAATTCAACTTGCGTGCTCCCTAATTTACCTAACTTAAAAGATGGCGACGTTCATATCAGTGAACATGATGCTATAATTAGATACATAGCAAGAAAGTACAAGCCTGAGCTTTAGGGAAAAAATGAAAACCATTATGCCTATGTTGAACTCTTTTTGTGACTTGACCAAATTACACACTTCTACTATGGACCTCACACACAGACCAAGCGTCATTTAGGAAGATAAAGACAAGTTTTTTGCTACAAATCACGCAAATCTTGAAAGATTAGACAATAATCTTCAAGGTAAAAACCATTTTGTTGGTGATTATTTGACCCTTGCTGATATTTATTTCTATCATTTATCCCATAAAAATATGCTTGTAAATGGCGAAAAGCTCAAAGAGTACAAAAATCTAATTGCTTTTTCTAACAATATTTACTCACAAGAGTGGGTTCAAAACTTTAAGAAGAGTGATAAGTGGATTGAACAAATTAACTGAGATGAAGCTTCTATCAATAATAAGCAATGAATTGATAATGATAATATATAAGATTTTAATTTCTAAAAATTATTTTATTGCTAATAACTCCTCACTTAGATTTTTAATTGATTAAATATATGTTCAAGCAACAGATTCTGGTAGACATTCAAAACCCCAAAACCCTTTCAGTAGTTTGATTGAGTTTTTGATTGATAAAAGTAGACTATAGTGCTTACTTTATTAGGGTTTTAATAGGGTTTATGTGGGGGTTTAATGTTTAAATGTATTGTTTATTAGTGTGTATTAGAGGTGTTTTATTTTTACTATTCATTCAAACAATACTTTTGCATCATGAGGCAACTTTTTAAACTTTATTTCTCCTATCCAGCTTTCAATTTAGTCTATTGTATGCTCCGCTATGGTTAGGCTTTATGATTATCTACTCAGTCATGTCTTTCATTTTACCTTTTATCTTTTTCTAGTCTTGATATTGCTGTATTCTCTGCTTTTTATCTTTCTCTCTTTTACAGCTATAGTAATCATTTCTTGGCATATCGCATTCAGCAATAATTGCTGCTTTGAGCCCATATATCCCACTTAATATCACAACTTCTGCAGTCGTCACTTTCTGGAAAGTATCCAGGAGTGCCATAAACGTTACCAAGTACTGAAGCTTCAACTCTTTATGATATATT
>ARYC01010527.1:0-24439 GCA_000711775.1 Oxytricha trifallax | reverse complement strand
CTTATCATGTGTTTAATTTTATGGTCCCTTGCTTTTCTCTATAAATCTTTCCCATTATTCTTATAAATATAAACATTATATGATATCTAATATATATATATAAGAAATAATATAGTAACTTCTTTCGTTAATTAGCAAGTTTGCTATACAAAATCCAGGTGAACAGATTATTAGTTTTATTGATTGTTATATGCTTTTAAGCTTCTTAGTCTAAATCCATTTATATTCCATTTCTTGAAAATCTTAATATTTATTTATATTTATTATGCTTTCCTCGATTTTTTAAAATATTTAATATCACAATAATTAACAACTATACATTTATAATTACCAAATAAACTTTTCTCTTTTCTTCTTGATAAAGAAACTGAGACTCTTAATTCAAATCACTGAGCAAATAATCGATGCAATGAGTGTCAATGTACAGCTCACATACATTTGGGTCTTTATTCCTTCCATAGTCAGGAATTTATCGTCTTTTGCGAAATATTTGTCACTTACTATTTTTATTATAGTGTCATCTTTTAATTCATTAAATTAAATAATAATATATAATTAATACTTCTTATTGTAAATAATATGTAAAGTAATTGAATGACTATCTTTAACTGTTTTTGGGGGAAAGTTGTTCATCTCATTTTTAAACTCTAGCTTCCTTTATTCTAGGCATATTCAATTTGAAGCTCTCGATAGTTTAGTGAAAAGCAGGTCCCGTTTTTAGTTCATCACTCAGTACATTTAAGATTATTTAAGTGGATTTGCTGATTATAAATATTTCATACTTATATGATATGAGTTTGTTCCTATAAATTTTAAGTATATATATAGAGATTGCAAATAGATATTTATCTAGTTAGATTGTTCTATTTGTTAATGATGATTAATTCTGTTAGCTAGAGCCTAGAGAGTTTGTTGCATTAACTTGCCAAGTTATTTGTCATCTGCAAATGCTAGTATCTTACTATTTGTTAATCTATGAATAAATACATTCAAAATGAATTGATTATTCTATTACTTAAATTTTATTAACTAGCTAGAAGACATTCTTTAAGATCCATAGACACATAGAGGTTCTCAAGTTTAATAATTTGTCTAGTATTGAAATTCATACGTAGCTCCTATGCTGTGGTCCTCTGAGATTAATAGCCGTCATTAATTGATGATTGGACTTGTTCTTTAGGAGCAGGAGTCATCAGATCTACTTGCTTTTTATCCATCATCACAACACTTTTACTTCTAGATGACCTTAAAAGTAATTATTTATTAATTCAATTTAAATTCGTAGATATATCATTGTTGAGGTAAATTAGAATTAATAAATTGACAATTTAAAAGAAAATATAAAATCAATCACTATTGTATTTTTGATTCTATTTTATTTTAATGTTTTATAAAAGCAAAACAAATAAAAGCTACATTTTTAATTATAATTTACTACTTAATTTATATTAATATTGGGTCTGCATATTTGTAATAAGATTTCTTTGCTATATATTTTCTAATAAGACATATTTAATCCATTAATTGTAAAAATGAAATAAAGCAATATAAATATCAATCTAATTTGGAAATGAATACCTATCAAAGAGTAGCCCATCTCTCCGCAAAGTGAAAATAGCCACTGTGGCTAAGCTGTTTTCAAGTTTCATTAAATAAAACCATAAAACTGAAGGGCTATTTGATTTTATAATAGTGTCTCAATAAGATGTAACTATTATATCAAAATAAGAAATACTAAAATAATAATGAGTAACTCCATAAGTAGGCAACGATTGCAATTATTTTAACAGAGTTATAAGAAATAATTGGCCCCCCAGAGAATATTTGAATTACGAATCTGACAAGGAACTGCCACGGAATAAAACCAAACTCAAGGAATTAAAGATACTATTGAAAACTACACAGATATAGAATTTGCTGGATGAAATTAAAGAAAAGCACAAACACTTAGACAGTGGAGGATGCACTTAGGAAGGAATATAGAATCAAAGTAGAAGGTAATAATGCACCAGAGTTGTTAGATAGTTTCAACAAACTAAGGGATAAGTGTAGGCTTAGTGAAAGCTTATTGATGCATAAATTATAAGTATATGCCTTTTAAATTCCTTCCCTGCTTATTATAAACATACATTAATATAATTAAAATTAGTTCTTAATGTTTAATTCAGGATACAATGCTATCTTTAGATTCATGCAATTCCGTTTCTGGTCAATAAGCGTTTAGTAATAGTTTTGGAATATAGTTGAAGTGGAAAATCACTTGCTTTAATTTCTCCAACGCCACATCTATTGAAAAATGAAATTAACCATAGAGCTGACATGTATGTCACTTGCTAGTGAATTCGTTATCCAGTACCCATAAATTTATTAAAATCTATAATTAAGAATACTCAACTAAGAAACTAGTTTTATATTTATAATCTAGCTTTATAATGAATTCTTGATGTTCAGTTCGATTTGGAATCGCAATTTATCTCTTTGAGTCATATGCATTTGAAAAAGTTATCAGAAATTCTTTATTGCTCGTATTTTTGATTATCAAATAAAATTGAGATCTTTTTTGCTTTTAATTTTAAATTTAGTTATTATTAGCTGACTTAATTGTGTAATATGTAACTATAACTTTGAAGATGCCTGAATTTTGTCAACAATTCAAATTGAAAATTTTGAAATTAGAAGTTGCATTTATAGCTGATTAGATTCTTGAATTATATATTTATATTTTCATTTAATTTTCTACATATTTTTTTATATTTATAGCTTAATCTAATTATAGTGCGATATTAATTAATTAATTGAATTGGGATTCTTGAAGCAAGCAGATTAAATCAAATAGCAATAAAACGAATAATAAAAAGTCCCAAGTTTTATTCTCTGCCATATAGTTATAATTATAATCACTTTATTCATGGAAATAAATCTTATCTTAAATGGTTAATATATGAAAATACTTATTATATAGTTAAATATTTTTATATGATATTTAATCTATCACCAAAACCGTTATTTTTAATTAGATAAATAGTGAATTTAAGATCCTATAAAGATCTAAATAGGCATTAAATATGCTTCAAACTAGCTAATTGATCTGCAGATTTAATATTGGGTGATGAGCAGAGCAAATTGCAAACTTTGAGAGAACAACTGGGTGAAGGAATAGTTTTCCCAATGTTTCTTTGTACAGTTTATACACAGAACCAAAGAACTTTGTCATGAATTGATCTTTAAATAAAGTGTTTATATTTACCTTAAGAATTTAATATAATATGATAAAATATTATTTATTTAAGGAATTAGAAAAAAAATACAATGTAATGATATGCTTTATGATGGATTAAAAGTTAATGATATACAAACTGATAAAAAGAAATAGAAACAGATTTAATACTATTTTAGAAAATTTTTTAAAATTCATTCAAAGGGTTATAATAAATTTTAGTAGTTGTAAGTAAATAACTTTAGGTAAATTAAAAAGATGAAAAAAACACATTGAGTTAAACTAGATAGCAGTTTTTGAAATATAATAATTCGAAGAGTGATGCCTCACATCGCGGTTCTCCGCAATTCAATCCTGATCTTTAGTCTCTGCTTCCTCTGTCACCTGCTTGGTCTATCTTCTCTTTTCATCTTCTATGTTCTGCTATTACTACACTTTATAATCGAGGTCGTTCATGTTTGATTCGATCTCCGTTTTCAGGTTTAATCTGGGTTTCTACCCTTGGTGATATTCCTGGTCGATCCCTATAAATGCAGTTTTCTAACTCGTTTAAGTTCTTACTGTTGCTTCTGTTGAGGTCTTTCTCATACCTTTCATACTCTTGCTCCAGTTCTTCTCCTCTCTCTTGGTCCATTGGCTTGTACATTCTCTTCTATGTGAATTACTATTCCAATATCTCGAATATCTTCCACTGAATTTTGATTCCTCCATCATGTCCTTAGTTGTTTAGTTTTTTCTTATTATTTTAATTTAAATATTTGTATTATAATTCTCAGATTTTACTTCCTTATTTACTCAAGATTCTATACTCTATTGTGGATATTCATTTCGTTGAAATCATTTCATTTTTTCATCAAATTCTACTTCTCTTTTCTTGACATACACCACTCTAAAATGTTTTTTTACTGGTTAGTAGTACTGGTACTGTGCCTCTAATTATCTTATTCTATTGTCCAGCCAGACCATTTTCGTGATAATCTCTATTCAGGTGCTGCTTTACATGTCAATGATTCTTATTTCCCTTATTTGTTTAGAAAACCTTGTAGGATCACCAACTACATTTAATGAGGTGATTATTTTCTACAACCACTTTGTGTAAGTTACAGTAGTGAATCAAGCCTTATGTTGCAATAGTTCTTCCCTAACTGATGGCCTCATTATGTCCATTACATTTTTAGTCATAAATAGTTTCTTTCTTCTTTGCATGACTCCCCTTTTTATTTGAGTATCTCTGGAGCTCTTTTTATTTTCGCGAAATCTGTCAGATCCGCTTTTATCTTTTTTTATGTTCTTCTGAACTAGCTCTTGGATTATTTCATTTGTGTTGGTGTCTTTTAGCTAGGTGAAATTCCATAATATTTTGTTTGAAATATCCCTTGATGTCTTAAATGCAATACTTTTGAGCTGGAGTTCCATCTTCTCTATTTCGCTGATCTTCACATATTAGGCTACCATTATTGTATCTCCTACAGTCGAAATACTTGATTTGGTCACATTTTGATAGAACTCAGTTTTTTGTTTTATTTCGTTCCATAAGTTTTTCAACAATTATTAAGTGCTTAAACAGATGTTCATTGCTTGATATTTCGCTTGCTGAACCTTACAGATTCCCTCAATTTGCATGATTTTTTTTCAAACTTCTTCGCATCACTTAAAAACACTGTCTTTTTCCTGTTCAGTTTTAAATTGTGGGATATTTCCAATCCCCTAAAGCATTCATTCTAGCACTCTATTGAATAGTTCAGGATCACTGATATTAATTAGAATGTCATCTGAAAAGCAATTAATTTGCATTATATAATCAATCTAATCAGTTCTTGTTGAGAATAGAGTGCGTCCTATAGGTAAATATTAAATAAAATAGGTGATAATCTACTACCTTGGGCTACTCCTTATTGTGTCTAGATCTCAGCGCCCTAATATTGCATTTTGTTGTTTTAGTATAGAGTCTCAATTAACTTTACTGGTGTGGTATCATTCTCATTGATTGCTCTTCTTTTCAGAATTTCTTTAGTATTGTCTTTCAAAACTGAGTCATATGCTTTCAGTAGATCCACTAGTAAGTAAGCTTCTCTTTTGTTACTCTTCCTTCTTGACGTTTTTATGTGTTCCAGAGTCTCATCAAATTAATGTGGGTGTTCTTGTTTTCTTTTAATCCATTTTGATAATTTCCAGTTTTCAAAAATTCACTCTTGTTATTTTAGCTCTTGTTTATGATAACTTTTTCAACGATTTTACTCAAATGCGAGTTGATTATTATTGGTCTAGTATTTGGGACCTCCGGTAAAGATCTCCTTAGTTTTTAATTATAGGATTAGCCTGTCTTCTTTGATATACTGTGGAATTGTTGCTGTGTTTAACCATTCTGCTATTTTCTGGCAAACTGTTTGTAGAATTCTTTCTGACTTAGCACGATTTTTCCCTCAAATTTTTCTGAACCTATAGCTTTGTTGAAGTTGCATTCTTTGATACTCTTGTCAACATCTAGTTCGTTTCAAAACTTTCCCAATTCTTTTTCATTAGTCATAATTATATCTGCTTTTTGCCCTAATTGTGAGTTTACATTCCTGCAATCCTTAAACAACTGGTCATAAAATTCTAATATGTGTCTTTTTTGAGGGTTCTCCCATTTCTACTCTCCTCATTTATTGTGATTTCTCTTATTGGTTACGATTGCTTTTGACTCTTGGTCAATCTTTTACTAGATAAAAGAAACCTTTTAAGTCATTTCTATCGAGGCAATGTTCAAGGTCTCTGATTACCTTTTTCAGGCTAGATTTGTGTCTATAAATGCATTTTGAATGCTGTTTACTCAGTCTTTGATAGCCCCTTACGATGGCTACTGCTACCAATTTTTGCCTTTAAAGTGTTTTTCTAATTATTTTTAAAGCATTTTTGAATTGGTTAGCCTAGCTTCTTTAGCGTTAATTATCTCCCTTCCTGTGTAAATGACCTCCAAGATTACTTTCTTATATCGGATATCCTCAGATTTTTCTCTTTATCTGATAATTTCAAATCATTTTCTTAAAACTTTAACTTGAGTTTCACTTGCAATAATTTATGGTTTGTTAATCTTAGTTGGCTTGTTTCCCAACTGTTCGTCTCAACGTTAGAAGATATTTGGTCTAATTGGTTTTCTCTTTTATGAGTTTCTACTCCTTGTGGAATGGATTCTTTTAGCCCTTCTTTGTTTAGTCTCTTGCTTCGATCTTATGATAGTTGAAGTCTCCCATTACTATTATTCTCTACTTATTACATTTTTGCTTTAATGATTTAATCATGTAAATGAGTCTATTTTAAGTTTCTTTCACTTCTTTTTTCCAATACGGTGGAATTTATACCGTAAATATGTGTAGCGGGAACCCTCTTACGTTCAGTATTGTCCAAGCTATGTACTACCACAGTGTTTTTATTGTTTACATGCGAAAGATACCATTTTTAAGCACCAGAACTCCTCCATTTCTATCTAGATGAGTCTGTGCTATGCTTTTACTATTTAATCTTATTATTTTCTGTAGTCTCGTTTCCACGAGCCCGATAAAGTCGGGCGTTTATTAATATTTCTCTCAGGAGTTCATTTTATTTTAATTTTGAATTCAGTCCTCTGACGTTTTACAGGCAAATGTTAAGCTCAAAAGATTATGATGTCAATTGTTTCTAGTTGTTTATAGTTTCTTCTCTTCTCATTGTTCTTTTATTTTCCGCGACTGTTCTTCTAACCTATCCTTCAGCTTCTCTTTGAGGTTAGTAAAAATGAACATGACAGCGATTATCCTACCGGATGCTGAATTTGTTCAAATTTTTAAAGTTTTAATGATTGACAAAATTCTATAGGTTGTCTTATTGCTAAACTTCTGACATTTTATTTGAACGTTCAAAATAGTCTTTCAACGTGTTTTGGCTATTTGTCTTGGATGTCTCATTTATCTCTTCCTTTGGCAGGCACACTGGTAGCTTTCTTCTTTCGTTCCCATTCTATTTTCGCTTCTCAATCTTGACCCCGCGTTTTTCTTTTTATTTTAATTTATTATAAATTTTACTTATAATATTTAAAAATTGAAATGAAAGAAAATCAAAATCATTCAGGTTTGTGATGTTTGTATTATATCTAAACAGAAGAATTAAATAAACCTGGAGAATAAAACACAACTATAATTGATATAAAAAATTTAGATATTTTATTCTGATTTTATATATATATATATATATAAGTTAGTTAATCTTATTAAATTCTATGTTACATACATATTGATAGAGAGTAGAAATTGTAATTGTGTATCTATAGGAAGTTCATTTAAAGGCATTTTATGTAAAGCGAATAAGTCGAAATAATAATGACTGTATATTTAAAATACAGATATATAACGAAAGTTTCGATTGCATCAACTCTTGAATAATCTTAAAACCTCATTTTTCTTCGTTATCTTCTTCAACATCATCATCCTACTTTACTGTTGGTGAAATACTAAAAACCAGTCACTTTGAGTCATTGATCTCCAATGCGTCGACAGAGCCAGAGATGCTGTAGATGCAACCTTGTCAATCTCTCTATTTAACCGTGTCTTGCTAGAGATGATGTTACCCTTAGAGATTCTATTATGATAAGCAAAATTAAAAAAAAATAAAGATGTTCGCACAAAGGCATAATTGTTCCAAAAAATATATATATTTTTACAAATTCCTGCACTTTCATAAAACAGTTTGGCTAACATGACATGACAGAGCATTGGATTTACAACACTTATCTTAATAATAATCATTATTTTTTTATAAAATCATTAATACCAAGGATAATAAACACATAATATTATTTTATTTTAAGCCACAAAAAGAAGTAGTATTCATAGACTTTGATAAAATTTTATTAATTTTATTAAAATATATTTAAATTGTAAAATTTCAAATAAGATTAATTTTATATGATTCCAATTTCAAAGATTTTCAAATATATATTATGAATAATTAAAATAGCTATAATTTTATTTACTTTTTATATGTAAATGGATATCAAAAATAGATATAAACAAGAGATACAGGATTTTTTTATTTAATTTACCAATAATTTAATATTATAATGCCAAAAATAATTATTTATTAATATTTTTTTTACAATTTCTAATTTATTTTATTTTTCGTATAAGTACATAAATTGCTGGAGGCTTTAATAGCTAATAAATGGTTATATCAATTTTAATTTATATTAAATCGTTGAAAAAAACGATGTAGAACCAGATCTTACATTATTAGACTACTTTAAACTTCTAAATTTATTTTATTTATTTAACCTTTTTTAAATAGCCATAAATCTAACTATTGTTTTTTAGATTTTTCTTTAAATAGAGTTAACATTGCCTTCTCAGTATGATATTATACTATATATAACTTACATCTCCTTTTTAGTGACAGGAAATTAATCAAAGCAGTTGGAAGTGTAATTGCCGCGTCTACTGTGTATTTCCAGTTTTAATAAGCTACAATTTTATACCCTTATTTATATCCTCATATCAAATATAAAAAACAATAGCAGTATTAAATGCCATTTCTGATTAACACACAAATTATTAGAATTCACCTCTATTGATTTTAATGTATTCTCATATTTGAAAAGTCCTATTCTAAGTCTCTTAACTGGGTGCGTGATATCAACTTCAAAGGCCACGAAAACTCTGCATCACGAGTTAAATGTCTTTTTGACTTATTTATGGTCAATTTTCATTAAATAAATATTATATGCAATTAATTTTTATCTCTGTGTAGAGAAATAATTTTAACTGAATGATACATTGATATTTTTAAACTTCATTAAATATTCATTTCCTTTTATTATTTTTATATATATTCCTTTTAATTATAAAATTTTAACGCTTATTTACTGTTAATATTTATCTTTTTTATTTATTATTTATTTATATTTAATTATTTATTATGTTATTTCTAAATTAGCTTTATCATTTTTCTATCCTTTATTATAAAATGATCTGTTAAGAATTATTACATTACATTTATTTCCATTATAGAAAGTCATTATATTTGTAAATTATCTTTTCTAAATAAAAGCACCACTCTTACTAAAATGATTTCTGTGGTTTAAATCCTCAATTCTTGGTGAAATACAATCTTTTAAATAATTTATTTTTAATTTAAAATAAATTATTTCAGCATAAAAAGCAATATTCAATTTTATTGAAAATATAGCTAAATGCAACAATATTATTTATTTTCATGTATTTTAACAAAATTAATAAAACCCAAAGAGTAAAATTTGAATTAATTATTAATTTGAAAAATAAATAAATACTATAGCTTTAATATTATAAGAGATTTTGTCGCTATATGATTAATTAACATGGTCTCTTACCAAAACAAAAAGCTACCAAATTTTAAAGTGTGATTTTTATTAAATTTTATTTTTCTTATCTCCTTATAACATAATAATTTTGCCTTCGGTCCACTGTTCTTATGCTCAATTCCGATAACCTAGTCACACCAGCCATCATTAATTTCTTTTCACTATCGCCAGCAGAGCTCGACCCACAGGTATTGCTGCCCAACCTTCGGGCCCTCCTAGCGCAATTACATATTCTGGGGCCAGTCATTTTCGAAAACATAACCGTTTTCCGAAGATCTGAGACAGAGATAATGAACCTCGCTTCAACAATATTTTGGCGACATCGTTGCTACTCACTATAACGAGATGGTGGACTCAATGGTTCAATTACACACGTCAGTCCGAAGGCTAACATTTGTGGAAGATGGTGCCAACTAAAATAAGATGGAGAGCGATGAGACTATAGAGGCTATTTTATGATAAGAGTTGAAAAAGCACACAGATGAAGAAGCACTCAAGATTAGAGGTGGCGGCCCTATACAATACATCAGGACAAAGACTTTAAAGGTGATGAAAGAAAACACAATAGATGTGACGTTTAGACTTCCTTAAGACAACTAACTGGATATGACACCCTCAGCAGGCCTCAGTAAAGGATGTGCAGATCCATTACCAAGGTACTCATAATCACTAGGTGATATGAAACAATGAGATTTATCCATGATGGTCTAACGACAACTGACAGTTAAAAAAAAATCTATCTAGACTAACAAATGACTTGAGATGTGATAGGAACCTGTTGCATAAGGCACAGTGGGAACACAAAACTAACAATAAAATCCAAAAGAATATTGTAATTTCACTTTAATATTGCTAATTATGCGACATAGGTAAGACACAGAATTTCGATCTCAAGAGATGAGAGGAATCAAATCTTCAAGAAAGACGTTAAAGGTAAGTAACACCGTATTATAAATTTCCATGTTTCAATTTTATATTAATTATTTGGTAGCAATATTAAATAAATAGACTGAAGTTATTGATGGAAACTGAGGACAGGATGAATGAGCAAGAGCTCAAAGCTAATCTTGCAACTCCATTCAAGTAAGTGATGATTGCGGAGCTAATGCCAAACATGACGAAGAGAAGTCTCAACTTTACAATGAGGTATTTAAACCTGCAAAAAGGAAAGGATGTTGAGAGTCTTTGAGAAAATGGCAAGGATGTTATAGTTAAGACTATAACTGCAGGATTACCAGATTTTCATCATTATTACATGTCTTGTCAGCCTGGGGATTTAGAGATAAGCTTTTAATTTAAGAGAAAACTACCAGGAGAATTCTCTACGCATGCAGACGAAATCGAAACCACTTAATAAACGAGAGCTAGGAGGGCCATCTTTATCTTGAATTTGGATCCCAATAGGCAGCCATCTGGCACACACAACCACTTGTTGATGGACAACGCATCCTACCACCTCAGCTGCTACACATATGAAGTCTTGAAGCAGCTGAACACCCCCTTCCTGTTCCTATCCCCTACAAGTACGTCTTGGCTCCAGTAGAAATGGCATTTAGGTTCATTAATTGCCGCGACCCCAAACCCTTGCTCCTGCCAGTCTCCACAAGTGAGCCTTCCTCCCTTAATTTGTTACAGGAAGAGCTACGGCGTTATGCACAAGCCCTTCCATATAGCTCTCAAATCTGGACATGTGGTGGTTCACTGGCGCGTTCGCATGTTTTTTGATTGATGCCCTGAAGCACCTGAGCCTACAGAAGGTCTGATTATGTAACTGATTCTGATTTTGGCCGCCCTTCAAGTGCTCACGAATCACCCATACTCCAAACAACTGCCAATCAATGCCGATTAGTATTTCACGTTTATCTCGGTCAGGTAAATACCTCGATGTGCCGTTAAGTAGAGGCTGATGCATCATTTCTAGAGCTCACGAATGATAATACTTTCAAGTTCTCAATGGTGTATTTACCACCCAGTTCGCCTGCAACTCTGATTCAATAAGTTAGGCAAGCTTTTAGTATTTAAAATTTTTAATAAATCTATTAAAGCCCAATTTCAAATAATTAAAAACCAGCAGGACGCCCGATTAAAATTATAATTTGATTTAATATTAAAAGTTTGAAATTAGCTATGGAGCACATTTTGAAGAGAGGGAGCTCACGAAGAGAATATATTGCCGGTTCGCACGTGTCTGCGAGTTCTTTGACAACATGCATTACGGTAAGGACTATCCCACCAATGAAAGCATCATTGAGTATTATGAAATTCATGTTGAGGATCATGACAAACACCTGTTCGCGTGGCATTGGGCTATCATCCAGGCCTCACCATTAGGGGAACGCGCATCACCCAAGAATTGAGAGATCAACTCGTCGCCACCAATCCTAACTACTTCAAAAACTACAGCCAGATCCAAAAGGATGTCATCGACGCCGAGATCGTGAAGCTAGAGGAGGTGAGCCAAATCAAGGTGCACACGTGGCTGCTGGAAATCTATAAGGTGAATCCCTGGGCACCCCGACCCATCATCGATAACTTCTCCAACTGCTGGCCCAAAGAGACGACCGTCAAGATGAGGCAGTGGCATACAGGAGAAAATGTGTTCAATAACGACATCCAGGCCAGTGTGGCAGGCAGCTCGACCATGACTCAAGAGGAGAGGAAGTAATACGACAAGATTTGCAAAATTTTTGACTCATGATTTGATTTATAAACAAGTATTTGATAAATTGTTGATTAATTTTACATTCAGATTATTCTACCAAATTTTATTCTTCGAGTTATATAAAAATCCATTTATATTTTATCATAAAATTTATTTGCTTGTTTTTATCCCCTTATTTAGTAGCTTAGTAGCTTTTGAAACACTTTTCTAAAGATGCCTACCTGTACCACTGATATTAATTAATAAAAGAGATTTACGAAAAAGTTTTTAGGCAAATTTCGAATAATTTTAATTTCCCCCATTATTCTAGATTAGGTTAAAATATTGCATTCTAAAGTTATTTATATAAATATTTTAGATAAAATTAGAAAATTAGAGTTTAATAATTGATAATAAGTGTTCTTATTTCCAAAAACCAAAAAGCCATTGTTGAAAAATGTTTATTATAACTCCCTTTTTCTTCTTATTTATCACCATTTGAAAACTAAAATTCGCTTTTACCTTGTTTTTCAATTGATCTGGAAGATACTTTATTCTCAAGCATTGATCTGAAAGATTAACTCTATAAATATGTTAAATTAATTTCAGATATTTTTTTTTTAACTTACATTTTTGTGAGTAACTAAATGCTATCATCTCGACAATATCAATATTCATGATTTTCCTCTTATTTATATTAGTATTTTCTATATCAATAATCTGCTTATTAATCAAATTAACATATTCATCGATCGGAAATGTTCTAAAACATCTTAATTATAAAATTAAGACCAGTTTTATTTATCTAAACAGATAAACGAAACATAAAATTATATATATTTGTAATAATTATAGGTAATTTATAAAATTTAATAAACATATAAATAAATGGCAATGCTTATGAAGGCAATTAAAAGATGGAGATCATAAGTTGTTTACTCAAGAGTTATTTAAATTTGTTATGTTTTTCAATCAATCGACTTTCATAATACCACAAGTTGTCATAAATAAAATGATATTTTTTCATGTCCTAATAATTCAAAATAGAATTATAGTTTATGATGAAACTTTATTTTAGTGTTTTATATTCAAATTGTAGGTAAAATAAAATAAAAAATATGCTTATAAATAAGAGCCAATAAAATATTGGTAAATAAACCATATATGTAGATTTCAAGGAAGTTCAAAAAGAATTATACTATACATTAATTTCACTATTCATAATTTAAACAAAAAGATAAATAAATATACAACCCAATATATATCTTAATTGATTTTACCTCCTTAATTATTTATGAATAATCGGCTAGTGAGAACTGGGTTTTGTTAAAGTTTTATAATTAATCATGATAAAATCCTTTATGTGAGAGTTTGTTGGAGTTTTCAACTTTAAATCATTTATTCTAAAATTTATCAGGAGCCATTATTTATGATTTTTTAAATTTATTCATTTCAATTAATAGATTGTCATTATGTATAAAGCTATTTTAAAAAAGCCTATAGTTCACAAGCAATCATTAGTTGGCATGACGATTTAAACCTTTTCTTTCTGTTGTAGAAAAAATACAACCACTAAGCTTCACTTTTAGTCAGGTTCAGGATTCAAAAAATCTAAATAGAATTATCGATAAATTTAAATGGAATTTTGGGGTGCCTTGTTGATTGTCTAGAACTAGAAATTGTAGATAAAATCAATGCAAAATGCCAAAAATGTTCTGATTCAGTATAGAAATAGACTAATTCCAAATAGAATTGCTGAAATTCATTGTATTGTCAATAGAGACTAGCCTTAGATGGTGTAGCTCAAAAAGGAGTTCAAACACTTGAATGGAATTAAACTCAATGAGTGATTAGCTTAACCGTTTAATTTGGATTGGAAAAAATTATCAGATCAAGGTAATTTGATTTTGTGAATTAAGCTTATCCATAATTAGCTTTTATTTATATATGGTTTCAATCCAATTACTGCCATATAAAATAGTCATTTTTAATAAGTTAAATTGAAATTAGAAATTGAGCTTAAACTCTAATTAACTCTGACAAAGTCTAACAAAATATAATAATTAAAATTATCAAATAATAAACTATTGTAAACTTAGTAATTTTCATTGCTTTTATATAAATATTAATAATCTCTCACAAACTCTAGCAAGTTATAAAACTTTATTAGATTTGCAAATTTAATTTAAAATGCTGATAAAATACTATATGAGTTTGCTAAAAGTCTACAAAAACTACAATTTAATAGTTTTTAATTCGACTAATAAACATGTCAGTGTTTCCTAATTTTAAAGTCCATTTATACTTATGAGCTCTTCATTGCTTTGTTATTTCACAGACTAATATTTTCAGATCATGCTTTTGGGGCATTTTTTCACCATTAAGTGATGAAATTTTGCACATAAGTGAAAATTCAACTTTTCATCAGAGGAAATCCATCAACTATAAATGTCATTTGATTTGTCCAATTTTGCCTTAGTTAACTTCTGAAATAAATTTTATAAGCTTCCTAAATGTAAATTTATTTATAAATTCATTGTCTATAATAATTTCCCGGCAATGCCATGAAAGTTAGAAATAATTGATTTTTAGTTTTGAGATTGAATTTTAATGGAATTTCTGAATTTATTTGACAAAAGAGATTTCATTCTTATTTCAAGTTGATCTTTTATATAGAAATTAAATTTGAATTTATATTTTCTCCTTCAGATTAAAGAGATTTAATTTTAATCATAATAGATAATTAATGATAATAAAAATAATTAAATTTGCTATTTTACATATTTTCACTTTCTGTAATTATTTACTTTTAAATTAAAATTATTGATTGAAAAAATATATAGTAGATTGGAGCAAGTTAAAAGTAATGGTTTTTTTAAAAGGTTTATAGTCATAAAAATTGAGAATATTTATTGGTTAAGAAGTTAAAATACTAATGAATTCACAAATGATTAATTATCTTATAAAAAATTTAATAATTTGTAAATTATACTCAGTAAAAATATTCAACTTCAAAAGAGTATAAAATTTAGAACATTAAAGAAACATAAATATAATAAATGTGTTTGAAATTTCACATTCAATCAAGAAAAAAGAAGTTAAAATATTCTAAATATTTATTATTCTAGTTTGATATAATCATAAAGATGATAGCTTTAATTAAAATTATGCTTGAATAGTAAAATATATGTTAAAATTTAATATATTGAGTCATAAATGAGTTGTTTATTGAATTAAAAATTATTTTGTTAGAGATTTAATTAAAAATAAGAATACTTACTTATTGAATCTACAGAATTATTTTTTAACAAATTAAGAAATTTGCTTTTTATTCAAATGGGATTTATATCGTTGTAAAACCCCATGAATTTTTTAAGAATTAAGATAAGGGAGTACAATTGATTAATTAAGAATTATTATTATATTGGTGTAAATTTAATCTATTTAGACTAATAATTAAAGCAATTGGCTCGAATAATTTTCCATATAAAATAAACCAATCAGGGTGTGTATATTATCTTTTACGCTATTTTTAATTGATTTTAGCCAATATAATAATAATTCTTAATTAATCAATTGTACCCCCTTATCTTAATTCTTAAAAAATTCATGGGGTTTTATAATATTTAGAGCAATATGAAAGACATTAATCATCATCTAAAATAATTAAGTTTTTCAGAATCCCTCTATTTATAAAATTCTAAAGATACTATTTTAAATTTCTTGTTCACTTTGAAAATAATTACATTATTAAAAATAATTGATGATGATTATAAGTAGTTGTTAGAGTTGGTAGACTATTGAATACTTTTAATTATAATATAGATGAAAATTTGAATTAATTATCAATTTGATCTAATTTGCTCCTATTTAATCTCGATGGGGTTTTGGGGTTTATTAGCATCTTTAGCTTTGCGTTAGTTTTGCTAGTGTCTCTTTTAAATTCTTCTAATAGGCCTTATGAAATGATCCTTAGAGTCTGACGGTGATGCCATCCTTTTTCTCTAAGAAAGGGTAATTTACAGTAACTCTTGAACTAAGTAAGCTGCAATAACTTAAAATTCTTTCAATATTCAAATTCCTAAATTATTAAAGCATATTAACCATCAATCATGTCTTAGTAGTCAGTCACATAGCTGCCAACATCGAAAATATAATTAATTGCTAAACGAAAAAAAGAAGCAGGTACTTTGATTTTTTATTAAACAAAAAAACGCAAAAGTTATAATTTAAAATAAAAGTAAACCAACTGATACTAAAATTAATCATTAAATAAATAAGTACTTACAACATTGAATGATTTTCAATTAAAAAGAGGCTTAATTGTGTTAAGCATTTGCTTACTCTAAATTGATTCGTATATCTTGTAAGCTACTCATGATGATGTCTATCATCTGGAGGATAGCTACTTTAATTTCTTAGCATGCATTGAGGAATCTACTTAAGGTAAGTTACTGGGTATCAATCAAACATCTATACCGCATAATTTGACTCTCTATGAAATTTCTTTCTACGTTATAGTTTATATAATTGAGTCAATAGTAAAGAGAATAACTCATTAAATTTAGCTTATAAACTTCCTTAATGGGAAATATATTTAGAGTACTTCTTGCTATCAGCTACAAGAGCAAGGAGCCATGCAGTAGGAACCAGTCCTTCGTGATCATTGAATTTTAAATCCTCGAACTTTAAATTTACTTCGTTATGCTAGTATTTAAATAAATTTATTAAAAAATGTTTATTAAAGATAGAAGCAATAATAATCTTGTCATAAAGTAAATGAAGGGATTGATTTAATTATCTGTTGATGAATACCAACTGCCTTGTTGACAATACACTTGATAATAGGCTTATTAGGTGTGTTTCTCCAAACAGCGTTTTATATCTAATAAGATTACACATAATTATGTTTAAATATAAATTAAAGAAAGAACTAAAGGATGAACAGATTATTTAATTAATAAAAGTATTAATCTTAATTGAATAAGAAGTTGCAATCAAAAATAATTAATTACATCATGGCTATTTATTGATTTTGGTAAATAAGTATTTATTTAATCCATTGGATGTCCAAATTTAATCATAGCTAGTTTTTCATTCTATGTTTTAATGCAACAAATTTTAATAATTTATTATAAAGAGTAATAATTAAAATTAAGTTATATTAGCACCTTACAAATGGAAGTTCTCATGATATTACACTCTCTCATTAAAAATGCAACATTCACAAATTCTAGAACGAATTATCTGTGCAATGTACGACTTACTACCTCCAATAACCAGATCCTCATCAACATTATATACATATACATAAACAAAAAAATATGTTTAAGACATTGGTTTTTACTAGTGAAATTTATTCTATCGCATGAAGGTAGGCTTAATAGCATTTAAAGTACACCTTTGGTTTAATATGGTATTGTAAAAAAAGACTATTGTGGTACTTCTACTATTTATACAATACTAATTATCTAAAAGTTGCTGATAATTTCGGTTGTAAAGAATAATTTAATGAATTGACTATTAAAAGAAAATGACAGAAAAGTAATAATTTACTCTGGATAATACCACAAATATATTGAGAGTGTTATTGTAATAGAGATATTGAGTTCCTTGATTTTGCAGCTTGAGTCAGCATCAATTTTTGCTAAGTAACAATCTTAAATTTATCGGCTGAATAGTATTTGAGAATTTTTTAATTATCATAGAGTAAATGGAGATGCGATTTTATGAGATATCAATGAATTTTGAGTCTTGAAAAAGCAGAATCATGAATGCAACAGTGACAAAGAAGAAAGGAGTCTATCAATAAAGGAAATATGATCCAAATAATCTGAAATCACCAAAGCCATTCCTCTTTTACAATGAGGAATTCATATGAATCGTGAAATTACAAAATAAATGGCGAAGCTAACATTTAGAAGGGTATTTTTAATATTAATTCATAAATCTAGAATTGTGCAAAGTGAATTAGCTTGCTATAGGAAAAATTAATTTTCTCAATATTTCAGATCCTGCTATATTTTTTCTGCCATAAAATCTATAGAGAAACTGATAACGAAGATTCAAATACCAAAAATTTTCAACAATTGGGTTTATATTTAACATTTTCTACTTCTGGGTATATTGTTTTATATGTTTGCAAAATATAAAGAGAAGAACAGGGAAAAAGTATATAAAAACCATATTTAAAATACAGACATAAGCAATTAGAAATTTTATAGTCTTAATATTGCATGTCGTAAATAATTTAACGCACGTTGTCTTCATTTTATTTAAGAGATGCCACTAGTTTATATTGTTAAGTATGATTCTAAAGCCTTTGTGACTTAAGGCTAAATATCCCTAGCCATTTTTCTTAGATAAAGAGGGCTTTGTCTTTTATTAAAAATGAGTTAATCAACTTGAATATAAAAATGTAAAACTTCAACATGTTCGAACTTAAGAAGATGATCACCAATTATTCTTTTTCTATCTTAAAGATTGCATAATTAAATTAATAAAACATTTGTGCATTTTTATATTTTACATGAATATATTTTTTACTCTTTTAATTAGTTTATAAAAAGTAAAAGAATAGTTCATTATTACTATATATAAATAAAAGAAGGACATAAACCATACTTGTGATATTTCAAATGGTAAACAAAGCTCTATAATGGTAATCATCTCATATCCAGTTTTTCTTATGATATCATTACTTTTAATAACTTTCTTCAACGACCCCCCCCTATTTATACACACCAAAGCACTGAGCTACCTTAATTCATAAATCACTCTACAAGTTTATTTAGATATCCTTGTTAGTTTTATGAGGAATTAAATGTAGTTAGTGTTGCTGAGTTTGTTAGCGAGTATGTGATCAACACCTATTTAAGTGGAGAGAGTGCATCATAGTCTATTAAATAATGCTATTTAGTATTTAGTTTTATTCATATAATTTAAAGTTTAATCATGGCATCTTTATTTTCCTTAGAATAGAAGAGTAAGCTAATTAATAAATAATAATTATCACTTAGAATCAACTTTGCAATAAAATTACCACATTGGAGAATTCACTAATAACATAGGATTTCGATATTTCAAATATCTCATATTATGAATGCATATTACAAATTTAAATATATATATTATAAAAAATTAATCAAAGAGTTTAGTTAAATTGTTTATTGAGCATTAATCTTAAGTAAATGTTAACAATCAATTTCTAGGCATTTTCAAGTCCTTCTAGTGAGCAAATTCATGAACTGCTTATATATAAATTACGACACTGAATTAGCAAAGATAGAAATGTAAACAATTGCATTTTTAGATTTGATGTAATTGTCTCTGAAATGTGTAAAACTTGATTCTTCCCTAATCATTTCAGATTTAATTGTTAATTTTTAGTTGATAGTTAAATTTTATAATCTAAATGAATAAATATTATATTACTTAATTATTTTCAATTTATTATAAGTAATAATAACTCTTTTAAGCTTTGATCTAATTGATTATTGTACAAACAGTTCTGATTCAAATTTAAAACTGTACTTCTGATAAAGCCATTGAATCCACTAATAGGAGCTAGAATGAGGTTTCTGACAGACATACTTGGACTTCAAACAAGCTCTAAAAAATATAGTGAAGCATCAATCGATCAAATTGAACATTTTAATATAATTAATTAATTTAATTATTCAAATATCATATCTTATTATTTTGTAGGCAAGAATTGAATATCCTCTTCCTTCTCAGATTGCACTGTAGAATCACTCTTCAAAGTTGTGTTTCTCCTCATGATGTTTGAATTCCACTTGTTATTGCGTTTATCATCAGTACTGACTTCCTCATTTATAAATAACAACAGAACTTCATTTCTTTTAAAGTATCATCTAAACAGATAAATTGATAAAAGTTTTTTATTAAATTTCTAAATAACTTGAAGAAAAAGCTTTAAAACTATAAATCTTTCATAGTATATGTTTAAACGCAACATTAAAGAATAGGTAAAGTTGCAGCAAATAAGTAGACTTCTGATAATAAGCTTAGACATGCAGTGTATGCAATTAACTTATACAGATAATGCAAAGAAATGGTGTGCTGTTAAAATATAGATGCTCAGAGAAATTTAGCAGTAATTTCTTATTTGAAGATCAATAAATCATAATATCAATTAAATTAAATGATAAATATTTAATTGTTAGAACATATTTATTGGATGAACAACAGTTCGATTTGGGAAAATGAATTAAAATTAAATTAATTAAATATTAAAATCATGGCAGTTATCAAATCCAAAGTGACTTAAAATTCAAAAATATAGGGATTCTACGGTAGATCCCGAAATTTTAGCTTGACTTTACTATTGGCAATATTCCTGAATCATCCCAGGAATCGAGATATTTTGATTTTGAGCTAACTCCCAAAAATAGTATAATGTGTTTTTCTCGCTTGGGCGATGAGATAAATTTATTATAGCAATAACAACCACCGTCTCATTTTTAATGCGCTATCCAGAGAGTATAATGTTGCTAGGGTTTGGAGACATTTTCCAAAGACATAACTGAAGGTAATTAATAATTAATTAATTTTAATTTTAATTCATTTTCCCAAATCAAATGTATTCCTACAATAGTAAATACAAAATTTGTGAATTAAAAATAAAATTCTTATAATATTAATATGATAGAAACAAAGTTCTGTAATCCATTTTATTTTTTTGATTTGCTTTTATTTAATAAATTTTGAGCATTATACAGAATAATCGGATTTTTAAGTAATCATTTTAACAGTTAAGGATAGACTATTAATCAATATCGAGTAGTTTGGGCATTAGATTGTATAATAGCTGCTCCAATTGAATGGTGATTTTTTATATTTTTGCGGTTGTCTTTCCTCATGTTTAATTTAAAGTCGTACCATGAATCTTGATATTTCATACTTCTGCTCTTGTACTGACTGTATTATTTTCATCCTGGTCATTTCCAATATCTCGAGGAGCAAAACCATTTGAAAGCATATAGATAGTATAGTAAAATTAAGGTAGTTTTGTAAGTTTGACTTTTTTTAATAATAATTTTCACTGAATATTTAATTTTCATATGACTTTTAGAATTAAGTTTATTCGGAATAAATTTGAAAATAAATTAGTGCAGCTGACTATAGCTAGTTTATTCATGAATAAGTATGTTGTTTTAAGTAGATGTATATTGAATTAGAGTTGATAAAATACTGACAAATAAACTATAATTAAATTTTTAATTGCATTAGATTGATTAAATTAATATCTTATTCAATTATTTCTGTGTATTCTGAGAAATAAATTTCAAATATTTGTAATTACTTTAAGATCTAAGTAATAATTTTTACTTTTTCAAGTTATCACTTAGTTTATATGAAGGAATTTTCAATTTGAATCTTATTGTTTTAATCTTATCTAACCTTAATTGTCTTACTTTAAAGGCCTAATAATACTTTTAAGAGAACTCTGTGCTATCAGCATCTTGTACAAAATATTCCATCCACAACCTTATTCTTTTTTTATGCTATTAGAGTTATAGTAATTTTAAGGAACTATAAAGTGAATTACAATTTTATATTTAAATTGAAATAATGAAAACTTTTAATTTAGTTATACTTATATTATTTGTAACAGATGATGGTGGATAAGACAATAAATGACTACATAAAAGAAGAAATATAAAAGGAATGGGAAATTTATTCGGGCAGAAGAAGATATCAGTGAGAATTTATGGTAGAATACCAAACTTGGTGGCTAATTTCTATTCTAATATCAAAAATGTGGATTATACCCCAGATTACACTAATATTAATAATAATTTACAATAAGAAATATATAATAAAACATTAACTGTAATAAGAAACCTAAAGATAAAATGAAATCAAAAGCCAAATCAAGTTTAAGAAGCAAGGTGGCAAGATATGCTTTTTTTGCTTCGGTATGTAACCCTTAAGCGAACTCAAAATACGAAACTGCTATTGACACTTTCCCAAATTTCAAAGATTTTGAAAGTTCCAGTATAATTTGTAAGAGAATAATGATCAAACTATTATAAACAATGCCAGAGTGTTACCCATGCTTAAAGCTAGAATATAAAGAAAAAAACATAAGAGCACATAGACTACTCAGTGAGTGAAGAAACTCTTAGTGATTGGAAGGGTTACTCACCTTACACTAGAACTATGATTTTCCATAGACGCTACCCTGAGTTTACTTTAACAGTCTCGTAGCTAAAGCACATTTACAAGAAATTCAAAATAAGATACACAGTAATGAGAGCGACATATAAACTAAACATTTATTGATTAAAATGTATTAAGAAACAAACACTAGAAAGATTCAATAAACTCTTGGAATTAGTTAATGATAGCAAAAAGATAATATATGTTGATTAGATTATATTTAAACCATACAAAGTCCAGCAGCATACATGGGCAAGTTTAGGGCGAAATTAGAAATTATAAAAGAAGGCTTATAATTAAAAGCTAAGGCAGCTACTGTGGCCGTAAGCATGGAGTCAGGACTTTAAGGCTATCAAATTAAAGTAAAATCAATTAATAAGAAAGACACCAAAACTATGATTGGGTATCTATGTTTGAAAAATAAACACGAAAACGAGGTAATATTCTGGCATAACTTGAGAACACACCATAGCAAGATGGGTACAGGAATAGATTAAAATATAAAACTGGGAGTGTGTTTATAATGCCCCATACTCTCCAGAGTTTCATTGCATAGAGGAGGTCTTTTCATTAGTAAAAAAAGTGTATAAGCAAAAAATAATTTAAAGTGATTTTCAAGTGAATGGGGAAGAGCACTTATAAATTATAAAGATAGTATACAAAGTATAAAAGTAGACGTAGTAAGACTTATAATAAAACGGCATTTAGACAAAATGAAAAACTGTTTAAAGCTTAATGAATAAATAGATATGCAACATGGAAATGCTGGTCATGACTCCAGAATCACTCCATAAATTCACTTTCAGGTGCCTACATGTTCGATGATTCTTGATCCATGACTATGTCAGCGGAGGCTTTGTTAGGATGTCTCTTCGCTTAAATATTGTCCCTGAATTAGTGAAAGTCAAGAGATACTTCGTGATGCTCTCGCTTTTTCTTTCTAATCAGAGGTTTTGACTTCTGCATGAGCATGGAGAGAGCCTTCTCTTTAGATTCTAAAATTAAATATATATTAATAATATAAGCTTACTAGAAAAAAATTGATCCCTTGATAATTCTTTATAGAAATCTTCTTTTATGTAAATCTTTTCTCTTCTTCCAATTAAGTGTCATCAATATTCCTTTTTAGATTTGCATTTTTATAAGCAGTAAGACATATCCTGTCCATAAGGTGCCCTGCACACCATAGAAGTACTTTCGGGGAGGGAAGTTTCCTGCCCAGTTTTATGATAAAAAAGATTTTTAAAGGAAATTTCCTGGCAAGTAATTATTTTTTCATTTTTTTCTAAATATTATTTTAGTTGCTTATTATTTCAAACAACCAATAATAACTTTAAATAATTTGACTTAAATTGGAATGAAGATATATTATCTTATTTCTACTGAAAATTTAAAAATTAATCTCTATAAACGTTAATTTTTCTCTTCTAATTTATTTTAATTTATGTTAAAAATGAATATTTTTGATAAGATTCCTTATTATATCTATATAATGTTATTAATAGTAAATAACTCTCATAAAGGATGTTTATTTATATATCCCCTAAAAAATTGTTAAATTAAAATTATTAATTTAAATATAATTTTATGAAAAATCATGAATTTATATATAGAAAAATTTACTTGCCAGGAAACTTCCCACTTGCAAGGGAACTTCCCCCTCCCTACTTTTTATCTGGAAGTTTTGCATTAACAGGATGATAGTTCACGAACCTTATTATTTCCCGTTCATTCTTAATTTGGTCAAAAGAATTCTTGTCAGATAGCTATTCGTAATAAGGCACATTAAGCTGAATACTTCTCCTGACTTTAATAGTTACTTTTCCCCTGAAATAATGTCTTTGATAAACCTCATAGTGATATGTTCTTTACTTGGCAAAAAATATCCCTCTTGGGGTTATATTTAAATAATCTTACTTTTAATTTGAGAAAGTTTACCCAATTACTTTTAGAACGAAATTTATTTTAGAACTCTCTTGCGTCATGGGCTTAGATAGACTATCTTTCCATATTTTATAAATATTTAAAGTATTATTAATAATATAAA
>ARYC01010526.1:0-13446 GCA_000711775.1 Oxytricha trifallax | reverse complement strand
GATTTAGGAACTTTAATTTAAGTTTCACATTTCCAATGAAAAATTAGGTCTCTTGTTTAATGGAGTTATCTTATTGGATCCTATCGTCAACCTGCATCAATAGCAACTTATATAAAATCTCTTAGGAAGTCAGCATTTGTGCTTTTGGAATATTCCTTCAGATTGAGGTTAATGTTATAAGTCTGGTATTTGTAACATAAACATACCCTAAAACCCTTTTTTTGAAAATTTATGTGCCAAAAGGGCCCTTGGGGCGGCACTAGTGCCTAAAACACTAATTGGTCTAAACTCAGCTAGGGGTTTAAGGGTTGTTATTTATTAGTTTTAGAGCTCAAATTTGAGTACTTTGCTATTTCTCAAATTGGGTACTTAAAATATTTATCATGTTAAATAGCGAAATAAAGTTTAAGTAATTAAGGATTAAAAGTTTGATAGAAATTGTGATTATTATTAATTTTATAATTTAAGTTATTAAATAGTGAACAAAAAGTCAAAGGAATCAGATATAGTTGCTCATCATTGAGTAACCTTAACTCAATTGATGAATACGAGTCTTCCGTCATTGAAATGTCGAACTGCTCTTTGTAAAATGGTACAACCCTTATTCTTATTATTACTTTTAATAGTTAGTTTTGATTTGTCATAAAAAGATTGAGTTTAGATTAAGAATTTTGAGAAAATCTTTATCGAATTCATGCTTTACTTGCACTATTTGCGGCAAAATCTTGACTAGAAAATAATATACATGGCACATAAAAACACATTCAAGAAAATAGGGAAAGTTTACTCATTTTAAGAGTAAAAATGGGTACGCTTGTAAGGTTTGCAATAAGGATTTTAGGGGAAAGTAACCAACTACACAATTGAAAAAGCACCTTATAATTCATTCTGATGCTGAGATTATCAAAGCTGGCTATGCTCCTTTCGTAACTCTCAATTATATATTTCTTTACTTTTCTTTTATGGATAATACAGAATTTGAAAGACTTAAGATTGAAACAATAAGGTCCTCGATAATCAAGAACTCATGACAATAATGTTACTGAGGTACCTAATTTAATTGAGGGACATAAATAAGAGGAACTTAAATTGGAAAACTAAAACAAAAATGAAGAGTTAAAAACACAATCTTAATAATTTTTTATGAACCATATTCATGTTGACATAGATGACCATGAACTAGGACCTAATTAACCTTTAAGAAATTTCTCTAGTTTTGAATAAACATTTAAAGATATTGCCTCATAAAATAAAATGCTTATCAGCTCTATTGAAGAGAGAATTGAACAGAGACCAAATCTTTCATATAATCATTTGGCCAGACATTCAATCTTAAGCTTAAAGCAAGATGGACTTTATCGAGAGAGGATACAATAAGACATCAAGTGGTAAGATTTCACTTTAGGGGATTTACTTAATCTCGAGCAGAGAAGACTAGAAACTTGGAGATGCATTATTAGTGTAGCTATAGCAGTGAGTCAATTGCATGACTAGAAAGTAGTTCATTTATATCTAAAACCTTAAAATATAAAAGTTAACCTTGATGACAGTTCGTATAGCACTATCAGCAACTTTTCAAGAACTAAAACTTAAGGGGAACCTACTTTTGACACCGATTCAAATTTATGTCCTTACATTCATAAATCAAACTATTAGGGAAGATTTATTGCAGAGCCTTGGAGAGATAGTTACTCTCTTCTCGTAATAATATTACACTAATTAGCAGGAGAAAAGTTTAAAGATGTACTTGAGAACTTGAAATCAGTTAAGAAACTTGCTAGAAAAACTTTTAATCTCAGGAGAAAAGAAAATTTCAATGATATTCTTATTTACTATCCTCAGGTGATGTTAGTAAAATACCTTCCTCAAAAGAAATATCAAATATTTTATAAAATCACATAATTAATGGATTATGATTTATTTCAATTCTAAATTTTTCAAAATTAGTTCTTATGATTATACAAAATAAGGACAATCTCAAGAAACTATTTGCATATATCAAACATTCACCTCAAACATGATAGATTATAAATACACTTCGACCAAACAAGTATCTCTAAAAATGATTACAAAGACTTTCTATTCTTAGTAACCACAAAATTTTTAATTTTATAAAAGAGTTATTTAACTTTATACAAAGAATGGAAATCTAATGAAACAAATTTCATATATCGAACATTTACCTCAAACTTGGTATAGTATTAAATCACTTCGACCTGACAAGTACCTCTAAAAACATTTCTATGACTCTTTATTCTTAGTTGGCACATATTTCATGTTAATTTATGAATATTCTTATTTAATATTATATACAATTATTATTCTAAAGTTTATAAAAGATAATTCCAACTTTATGAATTCTTTATTTCCTTAATGGTTCATGCTTTACCATACATTAATTGCTTCACATGCAACATATTTTTTATACAATTGACTTATCACTTATTTCTATTGTTATTTAAATATATTAAAAATAATAAATTAAATGACTCTTCAACTCAAATTTACAATAATTTAAATTTTTAATCTAAAATTTATTATAAATTAACTTGGTAACTTTATAAAAACAATAGAAGCCTAGAGAAATCTTGTTCAAATATATTGTTTATTTATCGGCTTTGTGCTTAATTAATATAATATTTTCATTTAAATGAATTTAAATTAGATACATAAAATGAGCCTCGCGTTTTGGGATACTGATTTAATCCATTATTTTTCCTTTGTCTTAACTTTATATTGCATTTTAATACTAAAAACTCACTTTAAATTAGAATATTAATTATTTTATACAATTTTTATTAAGATAGAATTTTTGAAAAATAAGTGAAATTTAATATGAAATATATAGCTAGGATTTAAATATACAAAAAGCATTTAAGATAAACACGTATTTTCAAATATAGGCCAAAACACAGAAATTTGGCATCGATGTATATCCGAAAGTATTTGGCATAAATATACACGCTATTCTGAGTTTACCTCACAGCTGTGCGTAATCGCAAATCCTCACAGGTCCGCACAGGATCGGCAAAACTAACCCTCCGCAAACTTTTTTCAGCCGACTTTCAAATTCTTAATTCAAAAAGGGAGGTAGGCTTTATTGGCCTTAAATGCATTAAATCTTAATTATCTTAATTATTATATATTAAACTTAGATAAGTTTAATTATAAATTTATTAATTATTAAACCTAATTAAATTTCTCTATAGAGATTTCCTATTAAAGAGATCCATTTTTAATTTTTAATAATTTAATATTATTAAAGCCTTATAATAATAAAGATAATTAAGATTTAATGCATTTAAGGCCAATAAAGCCTACCTCCCTTTTTGAATTAAGAATTTGAAAGTCTGCTGAAAAAAGTTTGCGGAGGGTTAGTTTTGCCGATCCTGTGCGGACCTGTGCGGATTTGTGATTACGCACAGCTGTGCGGTAAACTCAGAATATCGTGTATATTTCTGGTAAATACTTTCGGATATCCATCGATGCAAAATCTCTGTGTTTTAGCCTATATTTGAAAATACATGTTTATCTTAAATGCTTTTTGTATATTTAAATCCTAGCTCTATATTTCATATTAAATTTCACTTATTTTTCAAAAATTCTATCTTATTAAATTTTTATTATATAAATTTTTTTAATAATTTTATTTGTAAAAACTGATAATCATATTTATGGACATAAAAACTATTATTTAAATTAATTCATTTTATTTTTTAAAGCATTAATTTTGAGAGTTGTAAAATTAAAATTAATTTCTTAAACATATTCTCTAATTAATTATAATTTGCAAGCAATATTTATTTATATTATTATATTATTGATAAAATACGAAACAAAAGTGAATTATAAAATTTTTTAAAATACAAAAATGTCATTAGTTATATATAAATAAATAAAATTCTATTATTGAGAGAGAGAAATGATTTAAATAAGTATTTTTTTACAATCTATGATTAATAAGTAATTCATAGTCTTTAGTGTGAATATGGTAATTATATTTTTATTAGATTTCCCAAATCTTTTTTAATTTAGCAGAGATGCTAGTTTATTATTTATTTCAAGAATTATGTCAAATTTCTAATTATTTTCCTGGATGTGAGTGCTTAAAGAGCCTTTTTTGCAAAATCGCAATTATATTATCTAAAAAATGAGTTTTAAAATATATTATATTGTTTATTAGCTATGATAATTAAAAAGGTTAAAGTAAGAGTTCTTAACTTTATTATTTGAAGATATATAGATTACTTTAAAGTTTAAACTAATAATGAGCTACAATACTGAGTGAGGTCCTTGTCCTTGCGTTATTTTACTCCATTTTAATTATAATTGAAAGTTATATAAATATATTACGTTTATTTATTTTTTGAATGAATTTTTTATTTTCAAAGATTTATGATCGATAATAGTTGTTAGGTAGGCAATGATTGCTTGAGTATTTTTGAATATAAATTAAAATTAAGATTTATCAATAAATTCTGATATGCTTATTTTGTTGAATTATGATGAACAATTTAAGACAGCTATTTATCGCCTCATTTTAATGTATTTTATTGAAGTAAATTGCATATTTATGTTTACCTCATTAATCTTTGGTATAGTTATAAATTATTATCATGAAACAGATTTAGTTTTATCCTAAACTTGTGCGAAATGTTGTTAGTTGATAATTATTTTAACCAGTATTCATCTACAACAATAAAAGTTTTAATTAAATTATCCATGATGAATAATACTTGCTTATCAATATAAATATCTTTCTAATATCTTTCACACAGTGATACGAGCATATTATAATGATAAACTGTTAATTCTATGTGGAAAATTTAACGATTTTTAATATTCAAGTGTTTGTAATTTATCTTTTGTTATGAACTCTAGTGAGGTATAGGTATAATTTACTTGATTCATTAATATTTAAATGTTTAATTAATCATATAAAAATATTTAAGTATTCGTACCTAACACATGGAACTGCTTTATTAAATTAACCATGAGATTGATTCATGTAGAGTTAGTAATTTTAATCTAGATAAGTATATTTCTAAATTTCTAATTAAATGACTAAAACAATAAATATTGCTTTGTATAAATTGTAATTAAATATTTACTTTTATTTCTTCGAGATTCATCTAACAGTTAATCATTATATCAATCTCAATGCGCTGAAAGAAAATTATATTCTTATTTATCTAGTAAACTTTCCACTCTTAGCAGATATTCACTCACTCCACACATTTCTTAGTGGTGTAATTTTTGCAGAAGTTAATTAATTTCAAAATTTAAATAGTTATTGATTCATGTAAAAATAAAAATAAATTGAAAGATCAAATTGAATATGAACTCCGATACTAATTGTATATCATAATGCATGCCATATCATGCAAAGATTATCTTTCCTCTTCATGAATCGAGATATTCAATTCAACAAATATAACATAAATAAACAAATATAATATTAGGGCTAATAACTATTGTTGTTGGAGTTTTCTTAGTTGTTGCTATCTTTATCGTTTTAGTCAATATAGTATATTTAATTGAAAAGATATTTTTAGGCATTATTATGTTTTATATTTTCTAAGCAGAGACATAAGTATTTTGAAAGGAATAAACTGTTATTTGCTTAAAATATTAAAAGCTCTATTATAATTTTATATTCATTGTTAAACTATAAGTCATTTATCGCTTAAATATTCATCTCTTAAAAGAATTAATTTAAATAACATTTAAATCTGATATTACTCTGGTACAATTATAATTATTAAAATAAAATGTCTAAATTAAATGCTTTATTAAATTATATATAAAGTTTTCAAGACTTAGATTGACCATTATTTATCTATTAACATCTATAATTATAAATCCAATGAATAAATTTCAATTCTTAAGTGCTATTATCGATTCTGCCAATATCAAATTAATTAACTTATAAAGAATTATAGATTCCCAATTTCATAATTATATGTTTAAAGCCTTTTTATCATTTATATTTTAAGCTTTTGTTTATATATAATTGTAAGAGTAAATATATACAGAATTTGAGTATCAAATACATAATATTTCTATTTCTCTTATTTATAATAGTAATTGAAGTAGTTTTTGCTATAATATTTGAGTTGTTAATTTATCAAAAGCAGCAAATGTATTTAAATATCAATTATTTATTCAATTTCAATTACAGTAGTAAGATTGGTAAATAGTTGAAGGTAAATTGAATATATGTATAGAATATATATCCGGGATATAATCTATGAAATCTGAGTTCTGTGCCGAGTACAACATCTTACTCTGTAGTTATCCGCTCAATTCTTTGCTTTTTCCTCTTTCGCTTCACTCTGATGTTTGTTCTTAATATTTCCATTCATGATTTTTTCCTTCTAGTCTGTATCCATTTGTTGATTGCCGATAGCACCTTCGTTATTTCTATTTCAGATTTGTTAGATCTCTCTATATCATTGTATCTCTGAGAAGTTGTTGAACAGGTATCCTTCCACCACCAATACTTCATCGTCTAGCTCGCTAAACATTATCTACATCCTTATTTAATTGCCTTTCCAGTTCACCTACTATTCATTCCTTTTCGTTGCCTATTCAAAGAATTCTTGGCTAAGCTTGATGTTTATTAGTTCAGTATCCATCTCTTCTTCTGCTAGTTTTCATAATATATAATTATTTTTCCTTAATGTTCATTTCGTCTTCTTTTACGTCTCTCATTAAGTGTCCTGATCCACAAATCTCCAATTTGGTGAACCCCACTTCTAGGTTAAGCATCATATAATATCTCTTAATGTTTAGCAAATTGTTTGAGAAGATTTGAAAGACTGGTTTTACTTTCAATTCTATGGCTAGGTGATTCAGATATTGATTGGTATTACTCTTTAATCTACAGATCTTGTCACTAGTTTCGGTCCATTTACTTACTAGCTCTGTAATCTAATATTAGTCTCTCACTTTATCTTTAACTAAATCATTGAGCTGTTTAATCTGTTTTTGGTGCACCGAAAAATTGCTGATTTTTCTTATTGTGTCGTAAATATCCAGTTCTTTGGAGCCTATCTCTATTCTCATGATCATCTAATTTTAGTAATTTTTCACGTATCTCCGGCAGAATTATTATTTGGATGAGTCCTCTGAGTTTCTTACAGTATCTGCTATTATCTAACTTCTAGTCCATGGATCCTACGTATTTCTCACTTAATCTAATTCATTAGTCATCAATGAAAAGTAGTGGGAGAATAAATCTTTAAGATACGATATGTGAATTATACTTCCACCAATCGTTTTAAGTCTTATTTCCATTGTTTTTTTTTAATGTAATTTTCTGAAATTAAGTCGAACTTAGTAACTATTTTTTTTATATGATTAGTTAAAATATATTTATAATTATTTTATTGGTTGTTTAACATGTTTTAAATAGCTTATGCTTTTATATATTATTAGCAATACTAATTTCATTAAATAATAGTTCATTATTACATTTTATATTTATTAGCTAGAAATTCAAAAAAATATTTGTAAGTAGTTATTGTATATAGTTTATTTTTTTCTTTATTTGATAATTTACTCATTTTTTGTGAAATGTAGGTGATTCGGCTAATTCATTTAGCATAATCACATCAGATTTAATCCCAATTTTCTAACTTTTCTAAATGTTATCTTTAAATATATTGGAGTAAAAACCCTAAAATATCTTATTTTACAACTCCCCCAATTCTGTACTCTTGTCGATTACTGTTAATCCTTAGATAGGTTGAACTGTTTTCATTTTTAGTTTGGCTTTATACTAGATTGTAAATCCCTTTTAGATCATTTTTATCTGGCAGTGCTATCTTGGAAAATTGCTGAAATTTTCAATTTTGTTTATAATCTTTAATTCAAGCGGTTATTGAAACCATTGTAGTGTATTGCCAATCTATCGCTGAAGCAGTTTTAAATTGGCTTGTCTAAATCTGCCGATGCTAGCTCTCTATTTTTCTTCTACGAATGTCCTCCAGAACTGCTCTCTGATGTCTAAAATTTTTAACACACTTTCTTTTTCTGAAAGTTTTAAATCATTATCATAGGAATTGATATTTATTTTAACTTAAATTAGTTTGTGGTCTGTTAACTTTAGCTAATTTGTTTTTCTACTAATTGTCTTAATATTAGAGTTAGCTTAATCCAGTTGGTTTCAAATTGTATGAGTTTCGAATTAATGGAATGGATTAAATTAGACCTTCTTTTTAATATCTTTGACCAAATTCTTTTATAAAAATTGAAGTCTCTCATAACTACTATTCGTTGCTCATGGCATTTCTATTAATGATTTATTCAGATAAAATAATCTTTTTTTAAAGTTCTTTAACTTCATAGTTACAATAGAGGGATATACAATGAGAAGATGTGCATTGGGAATCCTCCCACATTCAGAATTGTCCATGCGATAAACTGCCTCAGTGTTTTTATGGTTTTCATAGGGTATTTTTCATTGTTAAACACTAGTATTCCTCAGTTTCTGGCTAATTGAGTTAGCGCTATGTTCATGCTACTCACCTTTATTAGTCTTTGAAGCTTCGTTTTCACGAGTCCTATTATATCTTGAAGTTTATCTTAAATGTCTCTCATAATTTATTCTTGGATAAGTTTTGACCTAATACCTCTAAGCATATATTTAGTGTTTCAGTCCCGCTGCTAATTATCTCTTCTTGCTGATAATTTAATCTTTCTTTTGCTCCTTTAATTTTCAGTAAACCATTATGATTTCTAAACCTATCCTACAACTCTTTAACAGGCTGTTGAAAATGAAATTGCCGACCATTTTTGAATGTAATACTGAATCTGTCTAAATCTTTTATGTTTTTTGTTTCGTTTAGACACTTTGCTTATTGTTTTATCAAATTATTAGAACTCTGGTAAGAACATTAAAAGTAACCTTTTACTGATTTTTAATTTAATGGTTTGTTCTCATCACTTTTCTCTGTATAAACTGGTAGTTTCCTTCATTTTTGCTATATTCGTTGTGCTTATCCATTCTGTTCCATTCTTTCCACTTTTTATATTAATTAATATTTAAAGTATTGGCAAAATTTAAATATTTTTAATCAATCTATAAATATATATACAAATCAATATTGAATACTTAGTAATACTAAATTTAAATTAACTTTTTTATTCAATTAAGTTTATTATCAGAATTAAATCTATTCATCATTCCTATTTGAAGTTTGCAAAAACTAAGAAATAATTTAACTTATTTTAAGTTCATTATTATTTAATCATTTAATATAATTTTTTTAATAATCTAAAATATGAATTAAAAATTAAGTAACAAATAATAATAAAAGATTATAACAGCTTATTATTAAATTAACATAAAAAGTGACATTTAAGTATTATAATACATGTTTATTTAGTAACTTAATATAAATAAGTAGTAATTTAAAATAAAGTAATAAATTGGGCCCAAAAGAAAACATGATGAAATTATCTCATCTGTTAAATATCTTACATTAAATAATAGAAGTTACTCTCACTGAGTTGAGTCGTTAGGCTTATCAATTTAATTGAGTCTAATAAAATCCCAAGAGTAAAATTAAAAATAATTCTGAATTTTAAAATTAATTAATTCTTATATTTTTAATAATTTGATCACTTTTAGGAGGTTTGTTGTAAATTATACATTTAAATTATGTAATTTATATTTTGGGGGATCTTCACAAAACGAAAAGCTTCCAAATTTAAAAGTCTAAGTTGATTAAATTATTTTTATTCTTATCTCCAATATTATTATAATTTTTTGCCACGGACATAATTTCGGATTTTCAGCCTCGATAACAGAAAGTGATTTAAGATCATCAATTTTTATCTTAGCCAATGGATCTTGATCTGCAAGTGCTGTTGTCCTATCTTCAAGCCTCAAACCGTTTTTTTTTATTCTATGAACCTGACATTTTTTAGATTATATTGAGATCCTGCTTGACAATATATCCGTTGAGCGAAGATCTTTGAGAGATATTAAGAGCTAAGTTGCTACCATATTTGGAGATATTGTCGCAACTTTCTTCTAGCAATTAATAGTTTCAATCATCGAACCATGCTCAGTAGTCGCAAGGTAACCTTTAGAAATGATGTCATTTTCAGAATGTCATAGATAAACGAATCGATGGAGACCAGCTGTTTGACAAGCGCTAAAACATTTTAATGATTGAAGCTGGATTTGGGCTAAAGGTGGGGCCAAATGTAATTCTAATTGAATAAAACCGAAACTGCATATCAAATAACTACAAAGAAAATAAGTGTTAATCAAAATAAGCTAACGATACAAATTTAAACTTAAAGAAAAACTCGTTATTTATTCTGATTATGAGCTATCAATTGAGATTTTAGACAAGTGCTGAATTCAATCAATGAATTTAAAACTTTTACTGCGTTTAAGAGAATCAACTTAGATGAAGCTAGATTAAATTCTGCCTAAAATATTTCTTAATATTTGAAAGTGAATAGCTATAAAATGGTGAACAAAAAAGTTGCCATTATAAGATCAGATACTTTGAACAAACATAGAGACAGAAACAAGCTTATAATGAGTTAATTATTTCGTTTCATTATATTATGCTATTGTTTCCAGCAAATTCTGCCATTGCAATGTAATAATGTATTCTTAATAGCAGCAATTCAGAGTACAACCTATAAATAAGCAAGAAAAGAACAATTGTCAATTAGCTTTGAAAAAACATTAACAAATTGACTTGACAAAGAATTGATACTCTAGAAGAAAGCACAAAATCTCAAAAGAAACTCTGATCTAACCTATGATTTCTCAGTTAATCATTTTTTCAAGCCTGTTGATGAGTTTGGAGCTACAATTTTTTAATTTGGATAAACTTCAGCAATATCTTTTAGATTGGTCTGAGTGATTCCCTCTTTGCATAAAAAATAAGATTCGCCAAACCCTCACATCATTAATCATCTTAAGCAACCCAATTATGTAAAGTGATAAGAGAATTTTTTTTAATTACAGAGGAATTATGATAAATAATAAGATATTATAAGAATATAAATAAGATTAATAAGGGTACTTCTAATAAGATGATGATGTGACAATACACACACAAAAATATAAGTTACAAAAAATTATATCTAAAGTTTTTATTTTTTGTAGTAGAACTACCTAATAAAAGTAGCTGTGTACATATAGGAAGACTTAGCAGACAGATCTCAAAAGGGAATTAAGAATAATTCTGGTATGTTGATGGAAATTTTTATGATATTAATTGAAGAAATGACAGGGCTATCAAAGAAATTCTATTTCCATATTCTTTAAGAAGTAGTTTTATTAATTTTAATTATATTCTTATATTAATCTATTTTTCTCCATAAAGATGTTAAGAGAAATGTCTTTTCAAGAAAATAAAATCGGGTCCACTTGATAGTATAAAACGGAGACACCTTCATATTTTAGAAAACTCCATTAGCTACATTCCCAGTTAGTTTATATCCCCTGCAGTTGACGTACAAGGCATCCTCCCAACACTTCAGCTATACTAATGTCGTCATAAAGCAGCTGAATATCTCCATCCTGTTTCTGGGCTCCTATCAGTACTACGTGTCTTCTAATGAAAAGGTATTCTAGTTCATCAAGTTGAGCAAACTCAACCTCATACTTAATTAAGTATCAACAAAATAAATTTTTCAATCATTTGTAGAAATAGGAAACAACTGATACTATAAGCGTAGGCTCTATCCATACAGCAATGAAAGATATAATAAAGTGATGGCAAGACCTCGGAAAGAAGTTGGCAAGATTCTCAAGAGCACAACGACATAAGAAACTTTCAGGAATGAAAGTGGAAGATAGGAATAGGACAAAGATAAAAGCATGAATGAAGAAGATGAGCAGCAGCTTTAGCTCGGTAAAATTCTTAATGACAGGGACAGCTAGATTCGATGTTTACTTACTTCGTGGGATAATTACCAAATATATAGCATTAAATTTTGGTTAATTTTAAATAATATTAAAGCGCTTTATTAATTATTATTATATTTTTTATCTTCTCGATTCTCTCAATTTTTACACTTGGTATTTTACCAAAATCTCAATTTAAGCAAACAGACTATAAGATTTAGCATAATTACTTCTTACTAAATATTGTAGGAATGTTTAAATTAAATTTTAGACAATTCAAAACATTTCATTAAGAAAGTACCACACAAAGAAATTGTTCATTTCCAAAGCCCTCATGGAGGCATTGCTCTCGAACCATTTAGAATTGTTTAGAATTGTTCACCACATTGAAATTAGTCTGAAAACACAATTTAAAATGGTCATTGATGTTACATCTTCAATGATTACCTTAATTTAAGAGACGATTAGATACATAATATTTTATATTTCAATATATACTTTATGAAAGTCACAAATCGGAGGGAGAGTAAACTCATGTGAATTTAAACTATTCTGCTCTTGCTTGTTAAGTTTTCTTTATTATAAGCTCGCTTGATTATTCACTTTGCATTTGACGATGACACAGAACACTTGAAAATGGTTTAAATTAAATTTTAGACAATTCAAAACATTTCATTTTAAGAAAGTACGACACAAAGAAATTGTTCATTTCCAAAGCCCTCATGGAGGCAATGCTCTCAAACCATTTAAAGTTGTTTATTATTGTTTACCACATTGAAATTAGTCTGAAAACACAATTTGAAATGGTTACTGATGTTACATCTTCAATGATTTCCTTAACTTTAAGAGACGATTAGATACATTATATTTTATATTTCAATATATACTTTATGAAAGTCACAAATCGGAGGGAGAGTAACCTCATGTGAATTTAAAAGTATTCTGCTTTTGCTTGTTTAAGTTTTCTTTATTATAAGCTCGCTTGATTATTCACTTTGCATTTGACGATGACACAGAACACTTGAAAATGGTTTAAATTAAATTTTAGACAATTCAAAACATTTCATTTTAAGTTACGACACAAAGAAATTGTTCATTTCCAAAGCCCTCATGGAGGCAATGCTCTCAAACCATTTAAAGTTGTTTAGAATTGTTAACCACATTGAAATTAGTCTAAAAACACAATTTATAATGGTCACTGATGTTACATCTTCAATGATTACCTTTAATTTAAGAGACGATTAGATACATAACATTTTATATTTCATAATATACTATATAAAAGTCCCAAATCGGAGGGAGAATAAACTCATGTTAATTCAAAAGTATTCTGCTCTTGCTTGTTTCAGTTTTCTATATTATAAGCTCGCAAGATTATTCACTTTGCATTTGATGATGACACAGAACACTTGAAAATGGTTTAAATTAAGTTTTAGACAATTCAAAACATTTTATTTTAAGAAAGTACCACACAAAGAAATTGTTCATTTCCAAAGCCCTCATTGAGGCAATGCTCTCAAATCATTTAAAATTGTTTAGAATTGTTCACCACATTGAAATTA
>ARYC01010525.1:0-10902 GCA_000711775.1 Oxytricha trifallax | reverse complement strand
CATTAAATTAAGGACTATAAGGAACGTTAGAAACAGGAGTTATGTTTAGGTTTTCATAAGCTTTCTTAGACTCTTTAGTCTTATGAACTGAAAGGTTGTCAACAAACAGGATGATCTCTTAATCATTGTACTTATCTCTGAGCTTATGTAGGAACTCTATGTACTACTCTCGCTTAATAGAGCGAGGAACATAACTTTTTAAGCCAGAGTCTTCACTAATACCTGCTAAAATTGCATGGGTTACAACCTTTACTTTCTAATCGTAGACTTCTATATTATCATACTTCTTATACCAAGACTTATTAATAAAGGTATTGAAGGTAAACACAGCTTCATCAGCGTGTATGAACTTGATGCTCTTAGTAATAGCTCTCTGCATTTAATCATATATATAGTTTAAATTATTACTATAAAATGGCACTGTAAAATCAATCACTCTCTTCACTCTGTTGACAGTCTTGAAAGTAATACCAGTTCTTCTATAAATGTTTGCTATAGTTTAAGGAGAGATACGCATGTCAGGAAACTTGCGATGAAACATCACAGCTCGGTAGTCTAGTGGAAAGTGTGCCCAATACTTTAAAGTCTTCGAGTCGCAGAGGTAGTCAATATGGTGCTGTGAGAACTTTTATTTTCTTGCAGGATGCTTTCAAGTGCCTGAATTATAATGCTAAACAGCCATAAAGCAATTATACCTAACTGTTGAGGCACTCTTGCGCAGGAGCTTTGCTATAGCAGCATAATGCATTACTGGTTTGACTTAGTGTATATTAATACTTGTACCATACCTAAGCTTAAGCAGTAAATCTAAATATTACTCATCATAAAATAGACCCTAAATTTCGCTAATTTCTATTTCCATTTTGCAATTTGACCTAATTTTTCTACTTACCCCATAAGACCCCAACTATACCCTAAAAATCAAAGCACTTATAAACCTCACTAAGGGGTTTTGGGGTTTTGAATGGGATGTTTGGGCGGTAGCTGCAAATATCTTAGAGTGAGATATGGACACTCTTGTAGTGAGTCTTGATTTAACTCCAGTAAATTCAATTCCATTAAATTAAGGGCTATAAGGAACGTTGTATACAGGAGTTATGTTTAGCTCTTCATAAGCTTTCTTAGACTCCTTCATCTTATGAACTGAGAGGTTATCAACAAACAGGATGATCTCTTGGTTACTATACTTCTCTCTGAGCTTGTGTAGGAACTCTATATACTACTCTTGCTTGATAGAGCGAGGGTGAATAACATAACTCTCTAGGCCTGAATCTTCACTTATACCAGCTTAAATTGCATGGGTGACTACCTTCACTTTTTAATCATAGACTTCTATATTATCATACTTCTTATCCAAGACTTATTAATAACGGTGTTGAAGGTAATACAGCTTCGTCAGCGTGTATGAACTTGATTTTATTAGTAATATCTCTTTGCATTTAATCATATATATAGTTTAAATTATTACTATAAAATGGCACTGTAAAATCAATCACTCTTTTCACTTGTTGACAGTCTTGAAAGTAATACCATTTCTTCTATAAATATTGGCTATAGTCTAAGGAGAGATACGCATGTCAGGAAACCTGCGATGAAACATCACAGCTCGCTAGTCTTATGGAAAGTGTGCCCAATACTTCAAAGGCTTAGAGTCGCAGAGGAAGTCAATATGAGCCTGAGAGAACTTTTATTTTCTTGCAGGATGCTTTCAACAACCAGAATTAAAATGCTAAACAGCTAGCAAGCAGTGATACCTAACAGTTGAGGCACTCTTGCGTAATAACTTTGCTATAGCTGCATAATTTAGTACAGGTTTGGCTAAGTCTATATTAATACACGTACCATACCTAAGCTTAAGCAGTAAATCTAAATATTACTCATCATAAATCGACCCTAAATTTCGCTAATTTCTATTTTTCCTTTTTTTTCAAATTGGCCCAATTTCTCTACTAACCTCAATAAGACCCCAACTATACCCAAAAAATCAAAGCACTTATAAACCTCACTAAGGGGTTTTGGGGTTTTGAATGTAATTAACTGATAGTCCTGTAGCGAAATCATAGTATCGTGCTCTTAAGTGATACTATTTATTAACTTAATTTATTTATTAAATTTAAGCAAATTTAATCTTGTTTACTTTTAATATTTTGGAAGTCCAGTGTAGCTTGTTAAATCAAATCTTATGTTAAAATTTCAAAATTAAATTTTTAAATTATGAAACTAACTTTTGGAGTTCTAAGTCGGTGCGGTTCACAAATAAAGATGTTTTATTCTTTGACATAGTTTATTAAATTCTTTAAATCAAATGAAAATTTTATATTTGCGTTCTGAATGAAATTTCTTCATAACAACTCAGTTAAATGATAATATTAAACATAATTTAAAAAACAATATTTTTACAATAAGCTTTTTGTTATTAAATAGATTTTTCGATAAGATCCGCTTATTAAATTTTAAGACCCCCTATAAATATATCATTAATTGATAACACAAACCTGATTTTACCGAAATTATCTAAATAATGAAAAATAGTTGATTATAGAAAATTATTTTTTTAAATATGATTAATAGTATCATATAACTGAGTTGTTTGAAGAAATTCGATTCAGAACTCAAAAATAAAATTTTCATATTATTATAGGTATATAATGAACTAATAAAATAAATAAAAAAAGTGTATTTGAAACCAACTTAAGATTTGGGAAAAATTTATTTTCCAACTTAGACTATTCCTAATTTTATAGTTAAGTTAAATTTATTTATTTCCATTTGCCAAAAGTGAAATAGAAACTCCAGAAATTGTTGGAGTAGCATCTGAATATGGAGAATAAATTACTGTCTTTATTTTTTTGCCTTGACAATTATAGAAATTACTCTATATTGTTATTGTTGTACTTGTTCCAATCATAATTTTTCATATAAAATTATATAGAATTATTTTAATCCAATTGCGATATCATAAATTGAAGGATCTTTAAGACTATAAGGGAGAGAGACCATAGAGCATTGTCTTTAATTTTATTAAGCATCGAATGGGTACTGAAAATATTTTCCTGAAATTTGCAAGTCTCCCCATTTAAACTCAACAATCTTGGGAAATTATATTTAGTTTAAAAGTTATTAACATATGAAATTATATAATAGGTCTTAAGTAAAAAATAAAAATATATATAGCAAATATCACTTTTGAAATATTCTAAGGATATTTCACTTAACTAAAAAATATAAAAAGCTTTAGATATAGTTATTTCAATTGATTAGAAATCACACAGCTATTAAATATTCTGTATATTAATGTGAAATATTTTACAAATTAAATAAAAATTGATAAAAAATTATGAAAAATTGCATTTTTATTTAAAAAATTATCAAATTTTTTTAAACTATTGATTTTTTTCTTAAATAATCAATTTTCATAATTAAGTTATAGATTTTTACTTTGATTTATTATTAATAATTATTAATTGAAACATTTTTTTATAATATCTATTGAATTAATTAAAAGAAGTGCTTAAAAAATAAAAATTTTAAGCTGGTTTATTTTTCAACATTTTATTCAGTTTAATGATATTTGTGATTCCTTAATTATAATGTATTTATAATAAAAACCGCAAATTACCTTAAAAAAGTTTTATACATCTTTTTATTTATTTTTGATTTCATAGTTAGGGTTTCTTTTTTATTAATTTTATTTTGGTTATTAGATTCTTTTTCATATATTATTTTAATGGTTGAAATATTCATGACATACAATAAGGAAACTTAATTTGTCATAAGATGCATAGTGAATGGACTTTATAACTATAATTCTGAGATGGTTCCTATAAATTTAAATGATTAAATTTGATGATTTATAGAAAAAGTGAGTATATAAGCTTACTTACCTATGTTAAAATGGGAATTATTATAAGTACTGCCTGACTTCTAGCTCCGAAATCCTTATGCCTGACTCCTGGCTTCGACCATAATCCCTTAATAATTATTGAGTAATGTAAGTATAAAGCAAAATAATGCTAGTATTCATCCAATAATTCCACTTATGTGAAGGTATACAAACCATTTTCATTAAGTTTTCTTTATTATAAATAAATTTTACTTACCTTATTATTAAGTATTAAAATCTGATCAGTACATTAACTGGTAAAATACAAATGAATAGCAATCAGGATATATCCACTAGGCTCATGAATCAAAACATTTTATCAGAATTTAAGTAAGTTTTCGTTATTTATAGAAAACATTCATAATTTTAACTAACTCAAACTCAGACCCATACTCCTATTTATATAAAGTAACTAAAATTGCAATGTTACATATAATAATAATGAAGATGGAGGATTTTAAGTTAATGTTTATTTATTATTATATTAATTATTAATAATATTACATGGAATAATCACATTACCATCATAAGATAGAACCTTAAAGGATATAATTTTTGTTGAATCATAGTTAATAAATTTAGAATTTTTCAGTATTTCATAAATATATCATTATTATAACAAACAGGTTTCTCAAGGCATATACTAGGCGTTGCCAATGACAAATAAACTTTTCCTATTTATATATTCGATGTATAGCCTTGATTAAGTTTTAAAGAAAATACATCTACTTAAGAATATTTAGTTTAAATTATTCCAAAATATAAATATTAGTGTTATCAATTAACTTTACAAAAATTGAAAGAAATTTCTATTTTTTCATTTTTTGTAGCTTCATTTTTATTATACCTAGACTACCAATATAGTATTTTTTTAATTTTAGGAAGTCATCCAAATTAACTTTTGAACTTTAAGAGTGGGTGTTTTAATTGAAAAATATAGGTTACTCATATTTATTAGGTGTTTAATCTAGCGATGATGAGAAACCAAAATAGTTTAAGTTTTAAATAATTATGGTCATATACTGTTTTTTAATATGAATATTAAACTTTCATATTATTAACAAATTTCTGACTTCACGTGGAACCTAAATTTTACACCAAAATGCACAATATTGACACACTTAGACCACACATTTATTAACTATTAAAAACCTATAACTAGAGGTAAATAAAATATGCAAAGTTAAGTCACCTCTTCAGATTTCTAATAAACAGACAAAATAGATGTGTGTTTCTAAACACCATCTAAATAGGACTGTTATAAAATATATATTGTATATGTATCGCACATGGCCAAAAATTAAACATCACAGCACTAAGATCAAACACACAGAGAGAAGTCATAAACTTTCTATTTTAAAAAGAAAAAATAAATGCCACAAAATCAACAAATTGTCAAACTTCAACGAGTACATCGACGTCACAGACCAGTATGATAGGTAATATGAAATTAAAGAAGAGCAAATTTTGACCAGAAATTTTCGATCAGATAATAAATAACTCACATAAGAAATGGTTGCTTCAGTAATATACTTCAATTAAACAGAGACACATACTTTCATAGATTGAATTCCATCATGACCTGATCAGATCCAATAAAGAAAAAAATAGAAAATTTTCTGCTAAATCTTAGCAAGATAGTAGCAAGGAATCATTATCAAAGTACCATCCTAACAGATCTATAAATCTAGTTTTGAAATCATCATGAAAAATAACAAAAGTCCAAAGGAGTTCAGAGAAATAGATCTTCCCAATTGGAAAAGGTATCAAGAGATAAAAGGAAGATCTGACCTCCATAACAAGGGTATCACACACATAGTGTAATATAAAATGGTACAACTACAAATACAACTTACTAACTACAAGACAAAATTCCTATAGTTAATATTGGATAAACTGGCCTCCTCACTAATCAACTTCCCACAAGCGATATAAATATTGGATATGTAATTTGAAGATATTGATATCAAAGTTAAAATCGATATCATATTGTATAATATCCTCAAACAAAATTATATCAATGTCATAGAAACAAAACTACCCTATATTGATAATGTTTTCTTGCTAGAATCTAGTCAAATAGCAGCACACATGTGTGCTTGGATGGGAAATAAAGTTTCCTAAAACTTTACTTAAACTGAATAGATAAACTTTCAGGTATATTAGGAATTACGGTACTTTTGTCTACAATACACACTAATATAGATATAAAGAATTCCCTAAAAAAAATACTCATTTAACAAAACAGGGGACCTATGAATATCGAAGACTACCATGAAGCAATGCAAGACCTAATTGACTAACTAAAACTCAGACTAGGAATGAGAACACTTAGTGAAAAGCAGATAAATATCTACTTAGAGCGGCCAAGAGGTCCATACTGGAGCTCAAGAATTTCGAGGAAAGATAAGATCCAGAGAAATTTGAACCTATGAAAGTCTTCTATAAAGGCTTCAGATGCCTATGATACCATAAAGAAACTGAATTGAGACAACTAATTGAACTGAAAATGGCTTGACACTTATATATTAACATATATCTAAAATCGGGGCAGAAACCTCAATGTGATCATATTATTATTATTATTATTATTATTATTATTATTATTATTATTATTATTATTATTATAATTATAAAACTTTCATAGTACTGTCTTATATAATTTGCTACTTGAAGGAAAATTAAAAATATTAGAATTTAATTTTTCATAATATTTTTGCTAAAATGTAAAAAATTATTAATGATAGAATGATAGAAATATTTAGTTTAATTAAAAATATTAATCACATTATTAATCTATAATGAAAAGTAGAAAACTTTCAAAACAATAATTTAATTTTTTATTTTCATTCTAAAATTCTCAAACTCTAACTAAACTTAAATATTCACAATCTATAGCTAAAATGTTTTAAAGTAAAACCTTATTATTTACCAAACTAACAAAGTTATGATACATCAGATAATACCCTAATCCCAGACTAATATCAATCAAACAAATATAAGCCTCTTGAAAAGGTTTTGAATGAGGGCATAAACATTATGTACTTTAATTCAATTTAGAATTAAATCAAATCAAAGATGCAGAATAATAAATTTAATAATTATAATATATTTGCACCTCTATTTATCTCTTGAAGAAGTTGATAATTATCTGTAGGATAATCTGCATTTTCAGAGAAATCAGTTACATCTGAGACAACATTACCCCAAAAACTCCATTATCTAAAGTAATTAAAATATAAACCTAATAATAATAAGAAGACTAGTCTTTTAAATCATGAGTGATGAATAAGAGCAGGAATACAAAGAGTCTTTTAAAAATGAAGAAAGTAAATGCTATGACTTGCACTAAGACTTAGTCAAATGTTAATCTTAATACCCCGCACTTTAAAGAGGCAGTGAATAACTCTATCAACTAAAAATGTACAGAGTCGATAATGCTTTCATTTTTTCTTGATTATAATATTTTTCCGAAAATTCTTAGTTCTTTCTAAATAATTATCAAATGAAAACTTTATCATGAAAAATTTATTCGCTGCTAATTCAACTTTAATAACCTCTTCTTATTTATTTGGCTGTAGTTGGGTCACGAAGCTTAATATCTATATGGAACTAGATATAATTCCAAAAGGAAATATTGGTTCCGTTGAATAAACTCTGACTTAAACAATGGATATACTTTTGTCATCTAGCTAATAAAGAGTAAAATCTCAATCAAATGAAAATTAACATAAATTCTATTGAAATTCTTGTGGTGACTGGAAAATACTAATATAATGTAATTGCTGATATATTTCAACAAGAGGAATGAAAGAAATGTTGCCTTGGTTATTATTATGATTTAACTTTATTAGTTTCATTTATATTGACAGTCGAACTTGCGACTAAGTCATGATTAATATTACATAAATGCACTTAGATACTATTTTGAATTTGGTTGCCTCCTTCACTATTAAGTTAAAGACAAATGATTATTATTGATATTTTAGTAAAGTTATATTGAAAGTTAATATTTGTAATCAAGAATTAATCCCAAACGACTCAAAGGAATAAAAAATAAAGAGAAGTTTTAAATAGTCCTTAATATTGTAAAAATGCATTCGATTTCGGGATTATAAATATATTATTATAATAACTACACCTATTTCTTTTGGAAAATATTTACAAGCTATTAAAAATTTTATAACACTATCAATATTTTATGGTGATTGTTATGCCTATTATAAATTTATCAAATCATTCAAGTAAGAAAACCCCTTTTACTGTTTTTGGAGGTAGCTCAAATCAAAATATCTAGCTTACAGATATTATTCAGAAATATTACTATTTGTAAAATCCAAATAAAATTGTTGAATTTATTTTAGAAACAATTAAGAATTAACTTATAGTCGGTTTGATATTGATACTTATCATTATTTTAATAATTAATTCACTTAATTTAAATTAATTTTCCAAAATTAGTTGTATCAATACAATAATAGTCCTATTCTCATTTTCTCATAAAAAATTTGTTTCAATTCACATTCAAATAAATATTAGGGTTTTGTGGTATTAGAAGAAGTAGGAGTTGAAAATATTAATTAAAATAAAAATAATTTATTTCAAGATTTCTTAAATACGGGGGCATATGTAGCATCGTTTACTGGCATATCCGGAATTTCGAAGCAATTATCAGCCAAGCCAAAGTTCTTAAAAATAATTGTTTATGACTCAGTCCCTGAAAACCTACCATATAAGGCATTATACACATTTATTAATTTGTAAGATTAAATCTGATGCTTATTATTATAAGATTGGATTTTATTACAAATATCTAAAATTTAATAATTACTCCTCTCATTATAAATAATTAGGTAATTCAAAGTATTTACTTTTATTTGTTTTTTTTTCTAGAAATTCAATAAACTAAATTTTGTAATTAGCTTATATGTTTTTTTAATTTATGTTCAGTCAGAAAATTAATGTTCTCATCACTATCCATCCTTATCATAAAATACCCAGTTTTATTTGAAACTTGATCCTATTGAAATGATTAATGATTTCATGAAATACAGTCATTAGAATGTAAAAAGTTATGAGATAAAAAATTCAAATGAAACGGGTATATTATGGTAATAAATGAAGGGAAAAGACTTTTTGAAGAACCAGAGTATTGTTTTGGGAGATATTAATTTACTGAAATAAAAATAAAAAAGAGAAAAAATACTTTTATAAAAAAAGTTTAAATATTCCTTCAATTGCATAAATATAAATTAATTTAATTAAGTTTTAACTTATAAAATCAATTGCACATATTTAAATAATTGGACTTATCCATTTTTTAATAATAAATATTCACAAGAATAAAAGATTATTGTTATATAATTCTTATAACTTCAAATAAACTATTAAATATTTAACTAGTTTAACAAAATGACTATTATTTTTACAATATTTTGTTTAATCATTAATTAATTTGATTAAATTAATTTATTTATATTTCCGCTCCATATTTGGATGCTAATCGTCATAAATTGAACATATTCTTTTTTCCATAATTTCTAGTATACAATCATTATCTCTAAACCTTTTAAATAGCTGTTTTATTGATTTATTTGTTTTGTAAAGTCTTAATGGGTTAGTAGAGAAATAAAGCCAATTTGCAAAATGAAAATTGAAATTAGCGAAATTTAAGGTTTATTTTATTTGAGAAATATTTAGATTTATTGATATTTTATTTCATATTTAAATATAGAGTTCTGGATCCACTGTTAAAATCTTCCTATTATATATGGGCATCTTGTAGGAAGTCAATCTGGTAAAGATAAGTGGATAAAGCTGGCAGATGCATAAACAAACATTAGAAAAGGACTCCATTTTATCAATTTAATCCCATTAAATTAGTACTAAATTTATTTAAATTTATTTAGTACTAGCACTAATTTAAATTAAATTTTAATAGATATTAATAGAACCAAAACTTAATTTCTACCTAGTTTTAAATTAATGATATTTTAAAAGAAAAATATCAATCTGGTTAAACACTAAATTGATACCAGTATTAACCTAATTTATAAGTTAGTACCAAAATACAAATTATTAAGTATAAATTAGAAAAAATACATTATAAACAAAATTTAAATGTGTTTACTGGCTCTTGAAAATCAACCATTCTTGTTGCAGTAGAAGTTCCTGATATGTTGAGAAAGTAAATAAACAGAAGCTCATTGAGAAAAATTAAAATATTTGAATGTTAAGAATGCTAGAGTTTTTTCTTAACTGAGTAAAGCTTAAAGAGGCATAAAAAAGAGATACATTCTAGAATACAGGTATTAGTGCTCGACATATTTAAAGTCATATTCTCATTCAGCTAGAGTTAAAGTTATTTGCAATCACATTAAAAAAATTTTTATTTAAGGCTAAGAGACTCACAAACTAGTACTAGCTTAAAGAAAATTTAACATTCTTAAGTTTCAAAGAGAAAGACAGGAAAAGCCCACAAGACATAAACGATTAGAAAAAGGAATCAACAAGCAGGACAAATCTTAAAAGAATGTTTTTAGAGAATGCTATATAAATTTCTCATTGAATTCAGTCGATCTTAAAAGTTGGATAGAAAATTACGTGCAAATACGCTAGGCTAACAAAGCATAGCTCGTAGAGGTTGATGAGTATAAATATAGTGTTCATCCTTTCAGATATCTAATTAAATATATGCAAAATTTGAACGAATTCACTAACGAATATATTATTCTAAGAGAGGATTAAAGAAGAGAATGAATAAATTTGGATAAGTTAAATGATATTATTTTAGGACTTGATTCAAATGCACAAAGGCTAAAGAAATTAGAAATGTCTTTTATAAGCTATCAATTTCAAAACAGATCCTAATATTGTTTGAATAATATACTATTAGATATGATAAGGGTTTCAGTTTCAAAGTGTTACATGAACTTGGATATATTCATAGATATTGGAAGTTTGAAAATATTTTGTTGAAATTCTGCACTTTAGGTTTAGATTTCAATAGAGATTTAATA
>ARYC01010523.1:0-10961 GCA_000711775.1 Oxytricha trifallax | reverse complement strand
TATAGCGGCTTCTCTAGTTGTCTCAAAATATGAACGTCGATGTATTTATTTTTGAAGGTACTCAATCATTGGCTTCACAACTTCCATGTTGGTAGACTTAATCTTTGTATATTTTATAAGCCATTAAGTCCAACTTCCCTGCTTAGAGCCACTATTGATGCAAAAGTTTTAAATTAGTGTTCCTCCTTGTTTAGAATTTAGTTCTGTCCAACTCTTGCCCATGAGTGCTGAGTAACGACAAATTGTTTCAAGATGATCTCATCTACGTATATAATTTTCTAGCCAAGCTGAGAGAACCTCTCGATTCTCATTTATTTTATATCCTATTATTATTTTTTCTTTATATTTAATCTGTTGGTGGATCTCATGACTTTATCATGATTTTTTGGCTTGGTAATTGTAGTTATAAATACAGTAGATATATAGCAATTACTTCTTGAATTTGAGAGTAGGTTTACAAATGATTTAAAAATAATAATTATAAGGAATCTTAAGTTTCTATGGTTTATAATAAACAATTTAGTTATATTGTTTGTTAATCATAACTCATATTTATACTTATACTTAACTGATGAATAATTTCAATTATGCTTTTAGAATAATCATAAGAATTTTTATATTTATTATTTGTAGAGACAGTAAAGTTTAGTTAAAACAAAAGTAAGTTTTGAAATATTTCGGATCTATTTATAATTCTGATCATTCAATCCTTATTTATAAGAATTATAAACTTAATAGTTGAATAATAATGAATAGAATTGAATTAATTCCATTGTTTTTTTTTAATATTTAAATATTACATGTCTATTTAATATAAACAATACAGTTTATTAATGATATAGAATGATAAATTTTACAAAATAAATAAAGGAATGTTAAAATAAGACATTTCAAAAAGTGGGGCAAAAGTAGAATATGTTTCTTCATTTTGCTCCATTCTATCTAACTTAACATTATTATCAACATAATATCACAATTTTATTAATTATTAATGATTAATATAAAAACAAAGTATATTTCTTAAACTTGAAATATTCAAAGAAATCTTGATAATTGTATTTGACTTTGTGTTTCTTGAAAATGTATTGAAATTAGGAAAGGGTATTACTCAAATCGGGGAAGATACAATCAAAAAGCTCAGCTCTGGTAAGAAGAGAGAACCCTTCCATTAGCTTAAAGTTACCTCTGCGATAAGAAATTTATCCAATTACAGAGGTATTTTTCGCTTTTTGTCTTTTCTGTGAGTTCTATCTTTCTTCCAAGCTCTAATTATTCAGTAAGCACACAGTTCGAACAAATCTGATGGAAACATATAAAGTCCTGGCTATGTTACTGAGTGTTAGAATCATCCTGGAATGCTTTGTAGGGTGCAAGGTCTCTTAATGAAGCAACAATATATACTACATTATTGACTTCTTTATGGTTAGATTTGTGATGGTTTTAATTGCCTAGAGTTTGATTTTATTATGTTAATCGTATTCATATATATCATTTATAAATAATTATGAATATAAAAGTTTTAAACAGTTTTATAATTTGTAGAAATTTTATACATTATATAAAATAGTCTCATCCCAACTGCAACTTAATATTGTTAATATTTAATTGATATTATTAAGAATGGAGTTATTAGTGTATAAGTGGTCAATGTAGAGATTCAAATAATAACTTTTACAAATTAACATTTATAATTTATAATTTAAATATACTTCAATTTATTGTTCCATCTTAAATCATAATATTAAAAGATGATTAAGGAATTAGTACTATTGATTTAAAGTATTTTCAAATTACTATAGTATTTAGATTATTAAATGTATTTATATAAAGCATCTTATTAATAAAATCTTTCTTCTATTTAAACATATTATCCACAATTATCCTTTACATCATCACTAATGAATGATGTCATCTTCCAAAAACAAATGCTGCTTTGAACAAGCCACCTTATATGTTTTCGTCATCATTTAAATCGTATTCATCTTCATAATTAATAATTGCCTCGTTTTCTAGTAGCTAGTTATATATATAACTTATAATCTAAAAGTTAGAATATTTAATACCAACAATTGTATAGGATGCTTCATATATTTTAATTATTATTAATTAATTACTTTTTTTAATTTCTTTCTTTTGTCTCCTCTCTGTAGAAATTAAACTCATTTATCATAACCTTCTCTCTAATAGCTCTCTGCAAGACAGTTCTTAGCCCTTTCATATTATTTTGGAGGTAAAATAACTAATATTGAGTTAGAGTTTAACCATATATAGAACTCTTTTTATTTTTCATTCTAAAGGGTTAAAAACTGCTATTGTTACTAATATCATTATGATTTTTTGTTTTATTGATTGCTCTTATATCATCATGATTAGTATTTAATCATAAATAATCATACTCTAATCAGTTTCTGAGAAAAGGGAGGTACTTTCATCCTCAACTTCAATTTTTATTGGTAAACTTAATCACATTATTACATCGCTTTATCCACTAGCTTTAGGTTTAAGTGATTTTTCATTTTTCATATTGTACTTTAATTAACAAAACTCCCTCATCAATTAAATAACATATATAATGATTTAACAAAAGGAAACCAGAGGGATAACCTTGAATAAAATGATTCAGTTGTTTATTGTAATTAAAAAGTACAGAAGATTATATTTTTGGGGATTATGATAAATATCTGTTGCTAAGTGAAAAAGAATAAAGTTAAACTGTCTGTTTCTTCCAAATAATATTGATAAAATACAAAAGAATTAGGAGAAATATAAGTTCTTAAAATAAATAACTGGCATGTTTTATAAATAGTAATTAATTTCATCTTAAAATGAGGAATTAGAATAAGATATCTGCTAATTAGGTATACTTAGAGATATAATTTTCTTAATTTTTTATGCATTTACAAATTATTTAATATTTAATTTAAAACTCAAAATCATTTGTTGCTTTGAGAACGTCTTGCTCATGAAGATGTTATAGGGTCCAGAATTCTTAACATTTAATAATTTTTCATTAAATTTTAGAGGAATTTTTTCATCGCAGTTTTTACATTGAAACTCTGTAATAAATAATAAAAATGTAATTACAACTAAGCTATTTTAGTTAATTAAAGATAAATTAAAATGTTTGAATTATTCTTGATAGGAATAAATTACTTACCTTAAAATTTTGCAATCTTGAGGTTTGATTAATTTTGCTATCCTTCTCTTTAAATAAATCGTTGAGACCCATATTCTTTAATATATAGTAAATTATAATTATGATTTGTTAATTTATGAAAATTGATAATTGTTTATTTTGGAAAACTTATGATCAATATTAATTATTGCCATTTATTATTTTGGAGTTGTTACCTAGTGCTGCTTAGATTATGCCGCTTTAAAGAATATATTTTTGGCATTTATTTTGGGAACATCCACTATAAATTTATTTACTTTTTCAATACGCATTTTATAATCTTTAGTAAGTATCAATCAGAACAATATATCAATATGCTTAATAACATTTTATAAATTTGTTTTAATTGAAACTGCTATTTTTATTGTCATCTCCATTATTATTATTATTTCCTTGTTTTTAATGGTGATTTCTTAATCATTTGTAGACTGTAATGCTAACCTAAATAATTCAATTTTCTAGATTCCTCTAAATGAGTAGAAGTATATCTTGACAAAATTCGTATATAGTAATTAATGATTCAATTATTTAAATAAAAAAGAAAATATTATTAATCATTCAATTGTGGAGTCTACATGATTTTATTGGTATTTTACAGACCACTATGGTTTATGGTTTAGGTGTATTTTATACTTTCTAATTAAAATATAAATTATCTCTATTTTAATATATTATATTTAAAATGGTTTATTGATACATTCTATTGATCTGCACTATTTGATGTAATTTTTTTCTATTAAATATTAATAGTGATTAGCTTTTAGAGATATATTAATAATATGACTTCCTATTCAAACTCCGATACATTATAACCCTCCTTTTGCCGAGCTCATTTATTATTATTGAGATGGTAAAGTAGCTTAGAAACCTTAGATGGCATTTATAATCAATATCTTAGACATTAAAAGATCAAATATAAAGTTATTATATCATAGGTACTTCTCCCAACAACTCTATTTAAGGCATTTAAATAACATTAAAAATCTCTAAAAAGTGCTTAAGCTGATTTTAAAACATATCTGCATTAGTAAAGTCATTTGTTTAATCGTCGGAGGAATCTGTGATCAATAACAATTTTCTGCATTAATGTGAAACATAGTGTTATTAGGTTCTGAGATTATTAGTTTTTATCTAAAAATTTCAAACTTATATTATTAAATGAATAAATTCAATCGTCTTTATAAAATATAAATAAAGGAATTTCCAAAGTGTAATGAAAACTTCCCAGTTTTTTATTAGACAATAAGTATACACGCAAAAATTAATAGAATTTCTGTATATAATGTTGGTTTTATTTATATTTAATTATACTTTTACTCCATTTAAACGAATGTAAACCCACTTAGACTAACGGCAATTGTAATTTAACATGAACTCTACCCTTACAATCTCCTCATTGAAAATACATTCCCTAGATATCATAATAAATTTTACTTAAAAGTACTTCATCAATATTAATTACCTTGGTAAGGTATTAATCTTCTGAAAGAATACTTTACCAAGCATGATTATGGCCACTCACCAAATCTTATCAATGCTAAAGGCTATAAATAAATATCAACAGTTGCATCTAAATATATCTGTGTTTCAATAGAAAATGAAGAGAATAAAGCATAAGATTAAATGAATAAAATAGATAAGCATAATTTGATTTTGAAACTATGGCTCTGTCAAGTAAGAATCAAGCGAAATGTAATTAATCTCTTTTTCTATATTTAAAGTTAGGAAAAATAAACCTGTAAAATTTTATTAATAACTATTTAAATTCCCTTAAAAATAAATATATAACTATTAAACTTTAAATTGTACAAATAAGTGTGGCAATTTTTAGGCTAATTTAATCTAGAAAGACTCATCATTAATTTAAATCCATTTAAATCTCCCTTTTCAATTTAAATTAAAAATAAAGCAATAAACCGGTGTAGTTATAAACATATGCTGATTCAAGCTTAGAAATTTTAAAATAATATCTTTGAAATAATTCTAATATTTCATTCGAATAATTGTATAAATTTACTTAAATTATATCTGTATGTATAGAATTTAAAAATACAAAATTTTATATATTTTAATACATTATTTCTGACTATAATTTATCTCTTCTAGTTCCTTGAGTTATATTAGTTTAATCTATTAAGAATAAATTAATGTTATTGAATGAATTGCTATTTATAACTTGTATTGCATTATTAGTTGTCAAGAGAGGTAGAAATTACTATGTCTTTCTCAATTATTTATTTTTCACATAATAAAGAGCATTCCTTTCACAAACACTTAACTTTAAGAATATTTAAATATCTCAATGGACAGTTATCTAAATACTATGAATTTTTTTAACACTTAATTCTTTTTTTTTAAATTTTAAAAAAGGAATTTCCAGCAATAGTTGAATCTCCCAACTAATTAAATCTATGACACTAGTATTGATAAATACAAAAAAAACAGGAATTTATTTACAAATTAATTAAACAAAATGCCTTTATTTGTTTTAATGTAAATATAATTTTAAGTTAAATTCGAAATAGAAAAAGTTTATAGGTTTATTTAGATGAGAATGTATATTAATTTCAATAGCATTTTCTGTTAATTATATTATAACATATTTAATTAATTATTACTAATATATGTTGAGCGAAGAGGAAAACAAAACTACGACTTCGCTATCTTAAATACAAATGATGGAACCAAAAATTTGGAAAAATTCAAAATTCAGCAACTACTCATTCAGTTGTTGGAGGAATAAATGTTGCATGTACAACTTCTGGAGCAATATAATCAGGAGTACCAAAAAAAGTAGGCTAGGTAAATACTTCTAAAAAACCTAATGCTTTCTTTAATAATTCATGGCCCCTATTTATTATACATATATTAGTAATTATTAATACTGATTATTATATATTAGAAATCTTTAATTAAATTTTGATTTCTTTATTTTAATTTCCCTTGCCTTAAGCGAATTATTAACACTCACTATAACATAATATGATTTTCTTAGTCTTTTTACGAAAATGCTACGAGTAATTTGACTTTTATGGGTTTAAAAACTGTATATTGAGAATATTTTAGATTGTGTAATGTGAATTTCAGGTCAAGCGTGTATTTTTTAATTTTTCACATAAAATAGTCTAAAAGATTTATTAAGTTACATTTTTTTTGATTTATAGATTTGATTTTTAATTGTATACAGATATATGGATTGACAAAATATTGAAAATATTTACTTACTTCTAAGTTTAAATATCTTAAGCTTGAGTAGTAGTCTTTTGAATATTCTCTTTAATTTCTGTTTTAACCTATGTTATTCTTAATTTTGGCAATTATTATTCAATATCGTTATTTTCTTAATTTAAACAATTATATATTTTGAAATATTCATGATCGATAATTATTTGTATTCTATTATATTTTAGTTTATTATAATTTTCAAAGTGTAAAATTCCTTTATCTTTTTGGCTATTGGTATTCATAGTTTTACAAATTTAGTTTAACTTGCTTAATTGATTAATTTGCATAAGTTTATGGAAATCAAGGATCAATTAAACTTAATTCTTAATAATATGCGAGTATCTCATTTTTGTAATATCTTATGCAGAGAATTTCAAAATAATTCAGTTTGCTTTATTTAATGTTTGAAAGTGCTCTTATAGAATTTCAAGGATCATTTTAACTATCAGATTGGACAAATATTGCCTTAACTCAAATTGAATTCATGCTTAATGCTTAGATAAAAATATTTTAATACCAAAATTATAGTATTATAATTAAATAAAGACCGTAATAATATATGAGAGACCTTACCTTAATATATTTTCCATTAAGCATTTAGTAATAATTAGGTCTAATTGATTAAAAAATCGTAATAAGGAACATTCAAACAAATCAAGAAATCTACTTACAAACAATGATATATATATATTAATATTCTTATTAATTAAAAATTAAATTGTTATCATTAATAAAATAAAATGGAGTAAATTTATTCCATTTTGATATAGTAACTTAGTTGTTTGTGCTGAATAGCTAAATCCTGAATTTAATGTTCCATTATTTTTACATTGTCTTTGTCGCTATCCTACCAAAATTTAGCATTTTTTATATATTAGGAGTCACTTACAAAATATTAATTTATTTTTGCAAGCAGCTCTTAAGATTTTTAATAATTTGAAATCGTCATTAATATTAACACATTCTTTTGTTTTAAATTGCTTGCTTTTTGTATAAAACTTCATAATATCTTTTGCAATAAATTATGTTACTAATAAAAGCATCAACCTTTAAATCTTTCCCTTATTAAGTAACATATTGTTATAAATAAAAAGTGCAGAAAGTTTTATCCAAAAACGCATGCATTAATATAGATAAATTAAGCATGATAATAATGAGAATTGCGAATAATAGGAAATATTAGAATGGAGTCTCTCGCAAAAAAATATAAAATTTTGCGATTCACTCGGGAAATCAAAAAAATCAAAATTTTGGCAGCGTATAGGCATATTAAAACGATTAAAGTTAACTTTGCCCTAAACTAAAATGCAACAAAAATACGAAAACAGCATCAGTACCATCTAAAATTGGAGTCAATCCATTGCATTTTAACTAATCCATTTAGATTATTAAATTATTAAAATTTTATTATTGACTATATTTTTATAATCGGTTTCTTTATTAGTTTGAATATTTATTATATCGACTTTTCAATCAATTCAACCTAAATATTCAAAATTATATATATATATACTATAATTTGATAGGTAAATAAATACTCTTTGAAAATAATCCTCAAAATAATATATAAACATTCATAGTTACAGACAAAGAAAAATTATAATATATGGGAAGATACTGTATAAAAAGCAAAATTTAATTCAATCTAATTTAAATAATATATGATAACTCTTATTAAAGGGAAATGATACTATTAATTTTAAATGAAATATTTATAAATAGAACATTCCTCAAAGATAGAAAATATAATTAAGAAAAAGATTACGGATTTAATAGAATTTTATAAGAAAAGTCAATTAAGCAAAAAGAAACTGATTTTTAAAAAAATAACAAATACATTGAGATAAAATAAACTATATACGACTTATACATAATATATAAAATTAAAGTTAATTTTATAAGAAATTATTAAATTGAGCTAAAAGAAAATATGATCTGTAGATTTCCACATTTGGGTGAGGTATCTAAAACTCTAAAGAATAAGTTAAATTAAATAATTCCTCAAAAATTAGAATATTAATCAAGAATAATCAAAAGTATTATGTAATTAATTTATTTATCAATATAATTATTAATCTAATATACTAATTAAAACCACACTCTAACCCAATTCTACATATGGTTTGGGATAGAGTGGGTTATAGTGTTATTTTAATTGTAGATTTATATTTATTTAAAAACAACATTTCATTTATTAGAGATGACATTTAGTTTATATTAAAACATAATTTATAAATGTTTAACTGTATTTTAATTGATTACATTTCAAAAGTTTTAATAGTAAAACATTTCAATAGCTTGATATATAATAATCTATGAATTTAATTATAATAAATAAACTAAATGTCATCTCTAATAAATGAAATGTTGTTTTTAAATAAATATAAATCTACAATTAAAATAACACTATAACCCACTCTATCCCAAACCATATGTAGAATTGGGTTAGAGTGTGGTTTTAATTAGTATATTAGATTAATAATTATATTGATAAATAAATTAATTACATAATACTTTTGATTATTCTTGATTAATATTCTAATTTATGGGGAATTATTTAATATATTAAATTATAATGATAAGAAGAAAGTGAGAGATATGGGGTTTAGACATGACCTAAGCATTAAAAGTAGGATTTTTGATGAATTTTAAACTCTTCAGATATAAAGATTTCGGTTATATTTGACAAAATTTGTCACTTTTAGATAATATTAGTTGTTTTAATATTTTTTTTACTTTAAGACAATTTACATGGTTGCGACAATTTTTTTAATAAAATAACGTATAATGTACTCTATGAGTATTTAAAAAATGACGATGAACAATTAAATAGTATATACTTTAACGAGCAGTTAAAGTATAAATGAAGGTTTCCTGAAAATCTTTGGCTATACCAGAGACTATTGTCAAGATGATTTTATTGAAGTAATATATTATATTGTGGTTTTTGGGGGGTAAGTGAGGACTCAGAATCCAAAATAACATTTTTGGACACCTGAGACACTCATAAAGCAATGAGCATTGATACCGTCGTCAATGATTCAAATATCTCATTTGTCTATTTTTTAACCTAGAAAAGCCATGGAGTGTCCTACTATAGTTGCTTTGTTTCAACTATTATAGAGCTCTAAATTTCCTGTGTCTATGGGACTTTGGGACGAAAGAACTAAATTTTGATAAAATTATTAAATGTACATATTAGCAAAGTCAAAATCCAAAATTCTATTTCGCTCATCTTTAATTTTTTTTCAAAACGGATTCAACTACAAGTTATCTTAAACAATATAAAAAAGGAAAAAGAAGCGTGGTATCTGGGACACTTATGATTTTATATATTTATGGGCCACACGGATTTGGGAAACTTCAAATCTTAATATTCGATATTGAAAGGCATGCATAAATTCGAAAAAATCAATTATAAGTAGAAATTGGTGTTTATTCAAATTAGCAGCATTAAATATTTTTATTTTAAAATGGTCAGATATGTCTCAAATTAATGATATTATGAAATAATATAATTTGATAAGAAATACTCAAAATTGTATGCATATTAAACATTAAAAATATAATATCATTTGGAAATAATCAAAAAGGTATCAAATACTGAGTAATAAAAAAAATTAAAAAAGAATGGGAACTGTGGAATTGGTTTAAAAATGATTATAGGAAAAAAAAAGTGGTGAAAAAAAAACAAATGAAATATAGGAAAATATAAAAAAAACTATAAAATGAAAGCTTAGAATAAGCAAGCAAGGAAAAGCAAGCAACGAAAAGCAAGCAACGAAAAGCAAGCAACGAAAAGCATGCAACGAAAAGCAAGCAACGAAAAGCATGCAACGAAAAGCAAGCAACGAAATGCAAGCAACGAAAAGCAAGCAACGAAAAGCATGCTACGAAAAGCAAGCAACGAAAAGCAAGCAACAAAAAGCAAGCAACGAAAAGCATGCAACGAAAAGCAAGCTACGAAAAGCAAGCAACGAAAAGCATGCAACGAAAAGCAAGCAACGAAAAGCAAGCATAGAAAAAGCAAGCAACGAAAAGCACGCAACGAAAAGCAAGCAACGAAAAGCAAGCAACGAAAAGCAAGCAACGAAAAGCATGCATAGAAAAAGCACGCAACGAAAAGCAAGCAACGAAAAGCAAGCAACGAAAAGCAAGCAACGAAAAGCAAGCAACGAAAAGCATGCAACGAAAAGCAAGCAACAAAAAGCAAGCAACGAAAAGCATGCAACGAAACGCAAGCAACGAAAAGCAAGCAACGAAAAAGCAAGCAACGAAAGCAAGCACCGAAAAGCAAGCAACGAAAAGCAAGCACCGAAAAGCAATCAACGAAAAAGCAAGCAACGAAAAGCAAGCAACGAAAAGCAAGCAACGAAAAGCAAGCACCGAAAAGCAAGCAACGAAAGCAAGCAACGAAAAGCAAGCAACGAAAAGCAAGCAACGAAAGCATGCAACAAAAAGCAAGCAACGAAAAGCATGCAACGAAAAGCATGCAACGAAAAGCAAGCAACGAAAAGCAAGCAACGAAAAGCAAGCAACGAAAAGCATGCAACGAAAAGCA
>ARYC01010522.1:0-10465 GCA_000711775.1 Oxytricha trifallax | reverse complement strand
TTTGTTCCTCTTCCTATTAATGAATTTCAAATTATAACTTATAGACTTCTGGATCCTATTGTTTAAAATCTTACTATTAAATATCGGCATCTTATAGGAGGTCAACCCTGCAAAGATACGTGGAGAAAGTTTACAGAAGCTGTAACAAACTGCAGTGATGGAGCTCCATTTTTATCAATTTAGTTCCATTAAATTAGTACTAAATTTGTTTAAATTTAATTAGTACTGGAACTAAATTCGTTTAATTTTAATTGGTACCAATTTAATAGTACCAAAACTTAATTAGTACCTAGTTTTAAACTAATGAGGTTTTAATGGAAAAGTTCCAATATGGTTCAAAACCTAATTTGTACCAGTACCAACCTCAATTTTTTCTAAGTTTGTACCAAAATTAAAAATACTAAGCATGAATTTAGAAAATTTATAGCTATAAACTTAGTATAAATATGATGTCTAACGCCTAAGAATCAACCATTGTTGTTGCAGTACCAACTCCTATACAAAGTTACTATAACTAGAGAGGTTATTAGAGCTTTATAATAGAAATTTAAATTTGAATTTAAACATGGCGGCTAACTTAAATCGCAAAGCAGTCTCTCTTGGCAGTGGATAATCTTAGCTAAACTTAGGATAAACTAAGAAGCCAGAGATCATATACATTGAAAAGGAGCCAGAGCTTAAAGCTCTTGAGTTTGAATCAGAGGTGTTTGTTCTAGAAATAAATATCAGGAAGCAGAGAGAAGAGATAAGTATTTAAACGCTAATCGAAGATGTTGAGGAGTTAAAAGAACATCTCCCACTAGAAAAGATTAAAGAATTTTAATGTGATGAATGCTAAAATTTCTTCTCAGCTAATTCGAGCTTGAAGAGGCACATCAAAGAGATGCACTCTGGGAGAGCTAAGATATATTTTAAGCACTAAAAGGTCGATGGCAGGTATTAGTGCACGACTTGCATGAAGTCTTACACTCACTCAGCTAAAGTTAAAAGACACATGCAAAAACATCATTTAAGTGAGTTTTAATGCAAGATAAAGAAACATAAATACTTATACCAGCCAAGAGAAAGTCCAATACTGTAGAGTCTTAAAGAGAGCAGGAAGAGAGACTTAAGAAGCAGAAACGTTTTGAGTCAATGAACCAACCAGCTAATGAATTATATATAGCATGCTTGTAGGAGAAGCTATGTATATACCTGCATTAAATGCAGTAGATCTCAGTTTTTGCATTGACAACTATTTACATATTGATGTGCCTAACAAGGCAAAACTCATATTAGTTGATGAGGTATGCTTATAAAGTATATCCTTTCAAATATCTTATTAGGAACGAGCAGTATCAAAATGAGTTTGCCAATGAATACATAATACTAAGAGAGGCTGATAAAAGGTAATGCAAGAACTTGCTTAAACTCGATAGAGTTATTCTTGGACATGGTTTTATTGACTACGACTTAAGAAATTTGAAATGACTCTAAGAGATTATCTCTACCATAATAGATACCCAGATGACTTGAATGAGATACTCACGGAAATGATCAAGGGTGTGAAAGAGCTGCATGATCTAGGGTATGTTCATAGAGATTTGAAGCCAGAAAATGTAATGCTAAATCTCTGTCCTTTCGAAATAGTAGTCATTGATTTCAATAGAGCAATAAGGTAAGAAATAGTGACTTTAGCTAAAGTGCTAGGCACACCTGGGTACTTCCCAATAAGAGAGAAGTGGACTAATAGCTCTGTTTAGTGGGATGTCTGGGCGGTAGCAGCAATTATTTTAGAGTGCGATATGGAAAGTATGTCGTACTTCGGAACAAAGCAAGAAAAGTAATCAATAAGCATGGCTGTTAAACATATAGAGCAAGAAGATGTATGCACTTAGATTAAGAAAATGGTTGAGATGATCATAGTAAGAGCTCCAGCATATCCAAGATCATCATTAGAAGATATACTTGAAACATTAAAGAGAGCTAAGTTCAAGAGATACCACAAAGATAAGCAGATAAAATTTGTTTGAATTAAACACATTATTACTCATTAAATATTCATTAAATTCACATAAAACTTCCGTTTTCTCTACTAACCCCAATAAGACCCCAACTATACCCTACAAATCAAAGCACTTATAAACCTCACTAAGGGGTTTTGGGGTTTTGATTCAGCATCTATATATATACTATAAAAATAAAATTTATATTGCTGTAATTCTATTAATTTTAGAATATCTAAAATAAAACAACTATATTAAAGACAGAAAAATATTTATAAACTTTACAAAAAATTAGAATTTAATAAACTGCAATATAAAATTGAATAAATTCATAAGCTTTCGAATATTGAATTTAAATTAAAAATAAATAAATGAATGAGACATATCCACTATAATGAATGAGATATTTAAAGAGCCTTATATCAACTTTTTAAGTATAACATTGTAAAGTTAATGTTTTTAAATTTTTTATATAATATCACCAGATTGATTATATTAAGTATTTGTTCTGACCTAGACCCCCTCTCCCCCTCAATTTTATTGTAATTTTTTCATTAATTTATTTTAACTCAAAATAAATTTCTTGACCTACGCGCCGCTTTACTTTTATAAATATTTCTTGATAAGCTTCATTAAGTGCGTCCACTATTTTTAAAATATGCTCCCATACGGAAATAATTAAAATAATATTACTTTTGACTATCATATGAAATAATATGATATTCATTGACAGACATAATTTTTAATCCAAGTATTTTTCTAACTGAAATCACTTGCACTCGACTAAATATTAAGAATCAATATAATATTTTTTGCAATTATTTTTTCCCTTCATTTCTATATAAATATTTTTAAAATCGATAAAATACTTTAAAAATAGGAAAACTCAGAAACATTAATGCAGATTAAAGACTATTTATTTATAACTGTTTTAAATTTAATAAGCAGATTACTAGTATTTAATTTCACATACTGATTTTTATATGAAAATTAATACTTTGCGTTTAATATATTGATGTTCACTATATGATGACGATAGCTAATGGATAAGTGTCTTAACTTTTCTTGTTTCTCTTTAGCATAGTCATACCTCCCTAAACTTAGCAAAATTATGAGCAACCTAATACCACTCTTCTCAATAGCTCCCAATATGTTCAATTGTATTACTTTTCTTACTGAGATGATACAGTCAACGTGTACAAAACTTCTACCTAAGAGAGTATTTCAGCCTGCGATTAAGATGAGATATTGAAGATTTCTGTGCTTGGTATTTTATCATCATTCAGTAGCTTCAGCTTGTCCACCAACTTCACCAATGAAAATCATTCTTTAGATCTCTGGGTCTACCACGATAAATAACTGAAGTTTCACAGTCAGTGTATTTCATAGCCTCAGCCATAATAAAGTAAACTGGAACATCCAACTATGTGCCATCTCTCTTTTTTATATCTCCACCTTGCATTTTTTTTCCCTTAGGCAATGAGATTTTAAGTAAGAAAGTACCCTATAAACAATTTCCTTATTATTCATGATTATGTGAGGTGGGTTACATTGTAATTTATTGAAATATAATGGTAATAATGTCTTACATGTTCATCAGTATTATCATAGTAGATAGCCTTTGTGTGCATATTAATAAATAATTGAAGCTAGTTGCCAAGCACATAGATACCATAATTGGTGAAAGCTTGAATCAAAATATTTTTTATCTTGGTAAGTAATGGCCGAATTAGTAGATTGAAATTTTCTCGAATAACATTTTTATTCAATAAATTAATTATTTTTATTGGTATCACTATCATTTTATTTTACAAAATATCAAATTCGTGGAAGTTATAAATAAATAGTCTTTAATCTGCATTAATGTTTCTGAGTTTTTCCTATTTTTAAAGTATTTTATCGATTTTAAAAATATTTATATAGAAATGAAGGGAAAAAATAATTGCAAAAAATATTATATTGATTCTTAATATTTAGTCGAGTGCAAGTGATTTCAGTTAGAAAAATACTTGGATTAAAAATTATGTCTGTCAATGAATATCATATTATTTCATATGATAGTCAAAAGTAATATTATTTTAATTATTTCCGTATGGGAGCATATTTTAAAAATAGTGGACGCACTTAATGAAGCTTATCAAGAAATATTTATAAAAGTAAAGCGGCGCGTAGGTCAAGAAATTTATTTTGAGTTAAAATAAATTAATGAAAAAATTACAATAAAATTGAGGGGGAGAGGGGGTCTAGGTCAGAAAAGTATTATTTCAGATTAATCCCTTTAAATTAAAATTTCGACCAAATTAGTTAAAAACTCTAACTCTTAAAATGCCATTAACTTCGAATGAAACCTTAAGGCATTTAAACACATTTAAAACCCATAAATTATGTAAATACACTTTTTGTCTAAAATACTTATTAATTAGAAATATTTTAGTAATAAAATATACGACATTTACTTTTATTTATTAACAAAAATTATAACAATTTGACTAAAAATGTATATCTGAGATCATTGTTTTATATTTGGATAATTACTATGATTTTGATATATTCAAAGAAAAAAGTCATTTATAGAAATTTCTAATATTTTGTTTTAAATTTAAATTTTAATTTAATGAATTTTAAGATTTATTATTTTTAGTACGGACCACAAGTTTAGAGTATCTTGATATAACTTTATGGGAGAAAATTTACTTAAATTAAAAACATAGAAGCAAATAAAAATTCACTTTCATTGTTTCATAAGAAATATAATTTTAAACGAATTAAATTTTCAATCTAATTTCTAATTTAATTACCTTCACATAATTTTAATAAATGATTATGACTATGTTTCTTTTAAAAATAACCCTTACCTCTTTTATATTAATAGATAAGTTAATTTATAATGCTTAAAAATGAGCAGACATGAATTATCTCCCATAATATTTAATTTTAATAATATGATTCATAAATTCATTTAAATAGTAAAATTTCTTTTTTTAATTAAAGTACTATTTATTTTAATTAATTTAAATATATTATAAATTAATTTTAAAATACTTGAAGTTATGAGTACTTGTATCATAATTTATTTATTTTATTATAACATTATAATTGAAATAATAAATAATTACTGAAAATTTAAATTAATAACATACTAAATTATAAGTATTGCAAATAAATTCACTCTGCAATAATAAATAAGAGTGAGAAATTTAAATAAACATTTTTGAATGTTAATTATATTTTAAGTTTTGTCCTATATTTGATTATTATTAATTAAATATGATAAAAAATTCATCGTTAGTAAAAACTACTTTAAGGCTTATAATGAATAAATACTTTCTTATAGAGACTAAATAATTTACTAAATTGTTTTTAATTTTAAAAATTATTATCAAAGATCACAACTTACAAGAATTACATCTCAGAAAGATTTCCAATCCAAATTATGACCATTAACAGTTAAAAGCTTCAAACTTATATTTTAATTAAGCACTTAGAAGTGAAAATTGTAAACTTCAAGTTTTAAGTTTATACAAAGTGGTAATTATAGATTTTGATTTAATTTTTAAGAACATTTATGAAAATAAGAGTCTTAGAGTATTAGAATTACCCTACATTCATTATAATTATGCTTACAAATTTACATAAGAAAGTCAAATAGATTTGTATGCTTCTTATTATAACAAGGTAGAATATAGAGATGTAAGAGTAGAAGAGCACCAATACAAGTATTTATATAGAGTAGCTAAGTAAATTTATTATATTGACTCGCACTTTAGAGGAATTAAATATTTCATAGATATTCACTGAATTGGATTATAGCATTATGATGTCTTTAAGTGTTGCACTTGGGATGAACCAATCAATTAAAAAACTAGTAATTACAGAAGTTGAAGTATTTTAAATATGAAATCTTTTAAATATCAAATATTTAATTAGTCTGTATTTATTTTACAGTTAAAATTTCTAAAATAATTAAAAGAGATAAATTAAATGATAGTTTATATCTATTATAGTATGCAAAAATTATATATGGATCTTATTCAATAAAAGTTTTAATTTTTAAACTTTTGTAATATTTTATTTTTAAATCTCAATAAAATTAAACAATTATTACTTTAACCATTTTTATAATAGAGAATTAATTTAAGCTTTATCTGTTTGTTATTAAATTAATATTTCAGACCACATTTTTATTCCTTCATAATTTATTTATTTTACAATTAAATTAAACAATACCAGTAGAATTTCTTGAATTCTTAGAAACTAATCAAACGCTGAGGTATTTGGAAATAGATATAAATAACAAACAGATTGACAAATTTTTAGAGTTATTATTTTTTTTATATATTTCTAAATCTAATGAAAAAAACTTTTGTGAGCTTCATTTAATAAAAAGCTTTTATTTTAGATTGAAATTATTAGATAAAATTTGCTGAAGATGTTTGTAAATCTAAATCATTGCAAAGAATTGAGTTCTGGAATAAAACCGATATGAAAAATGATTTGTTGCAGAGTATGTTCTATTAAGTTAGAAATACCTAAATAATTATAAATTGAAAATTATTTATTTAACAAGAATACAGCACTTAAAATATAAAATAAAGCTCAATAAAGATGATTAAATTTTATTTTAATTTCATTATTTAGAAATATTAAGCCATAGGGTTTGAGATTTTATGAGCATTCTCAATCAAACTATAAATTCTATTGCTAATTGATAAAGTGATTCCCTTTGGACAGATGAAATTGAGATCGGCCAAAAATCAAAGTATAAATATCTGATTATATCTGGTTGGCTTAAGCCCCAGTATTAATTTCCGTATAGCATTAAATAATAATAATAAAATTAATTAATGAGTGATAAAAATAATATAAAGTAAGATTTATTAATTTAAAGATGTTCATGCATGCTTTTCCCAATTTTTTATATATTTAAATAAGTAACTCTACCAAATAGATTTCTAATTGAATATATAACAGAATCAAGAAGTATTATCTTTATATTTGAGAAATTGAGGTAAGGGAAATTTGAAAATTTAAACTTAAGTTCTATATGATTATTAATTCTACTTTTGATTTGAATCAATAATTATAAAATGTTAAGAAAATAAACAAAATAATATTTTAATTAAATCTAAAATAATTCCTAATGATTGATACAACAATAGTCATAATAAATTAATAACTTGATAATTAAAATCATTGATACTTCTAAGTTATTCAATCTTTTATCACATCATTTATTACAAAGGAGGATTCTAGACATATCCCACTGGGTGCGCTAAAGGTAATTATACTTATGGAGGCATGAACCCAGAGGCAAGGGTTTAAGGATGTGGTAGTAAGGATAGCTGTTCCCCCCGAGGTACCTCCCCCCACCCCTCCCCCAGTCCCTAAACCGAGGTACCTCCCCAAACCCCTCCCTCCACCTCAAAATGAAGTCCCCCTGATATTCCCCACTTTAAATGAAAAATCATATTCCCTAGGTATGAATCGAGTCACTTGTGACATCTCATTCTCCTTATAATATTTACTCTTAAATGACATAAATTTTTTTAAAATCTTTAATATTATTTTTATAGCTATGTTGATGTTATTTTTAATTTTTTGCATCTCTCTTCGTCCGTCAATTATTTTTAGGATGTACTCCAATCGGAAAATATATTTCAATTGAGTTTAGATTATCTAGAATTTTTGCAGATTTTATTAATATAATAGATTATACACATAAAAATTACAAAAATCTTTTTCAACCTAAATAAACTTCATTCGATTTTAATATAAAAATTAGCATGAGTAAATTTTCCAAAATACTCATTTACTGTCTAGAATAAAAACTATTATTTCATAATTTATAAATAAATTCAAAAATGATTATGTTTGTTGATTTTATTATTATTTCAAAATGTTGAATTTATTTATAAATTATGAAATAATAGTTTTTATTCTAGACAGTAAATGAGTATTTTGGAAAATTTACTCATGCTAATTTTTATATTAAAATCGAATGAAGTTTATTTAGGTTGAAAAAGATTTTTGTAATTTTTATGTGTATAATCTATTATATTAATAAAATCTGCAAAAATTCTAGATAATCTAAACTCAATTGAAATATATTTTCCGATTGGAGTACATTTTTCAAAAATATTTGATGGACGAAGAGAGAGTTGCCAAAAATTAAATATAACATCAACATAGCTATAAAAATGATATTAAAGATTTTAGAAAAATTTATGTCATTTAAGAGTAAATATTATAAGGAGAGTGAGATGTCACAAGTGAGTCGATTCATACCTTGGGAATATGTTTTTTCATTTAAAGTGGGGAATATAAGGGGGACTTCATTTTGAGGTGGAGGGAGGGGTTTGGGGAGGTACCTCGGTTTAGGGACTGGGGGAGGGGTGGGGGGAGGTACCTCGGGGGTGAACAGATAGCTTTATCCATAGGGCATGCCAGGTGCCATAAATCTCATTCCACCAGCTAACAAAGGATTGAAGCCTTACTGCTACATTGGCATATAGTAATTAAGGGGGTTTTACATTAATGGAACTGGAAGTGATCCATAGTTTAGGTCGATGCTCTGTAAGTTTCTTGAACTCCTCTTATTTCTGTTTCGATTATTAGTATTATGTTTACTTTCATATTTATGTTTCCAATAATATTTCCAATAATCACTCGGATCTACATCTGGTGGAGCTTTAAGTTTTCTCATTTGCGTTTCTTAAAATCTCTCAATATTTTCATAATTTTCTGGTAAAATCTTTTATGAGTATTATCGATTCATGTTTTAAGTTTACTATTTCTCCATGACTCTATTTAACTTTTACTTTAAATCATCAGCATCAATAACTCTAGACTATAATTTTTATTTATAAATGACAAATTTCTAACTGCAACTTATTTCTTGAGTTATTTACAATCTGGACAAGGGCAGCCATCATAATGTCTAAATTTCTTAGTTGCCACTACATAATTATTTATAGGATAAAGCTGAAAGTTATATTACTGTTTTCAAAATCCGTATACTATTATAAAGTGCTTTTTGAATATTAAGGGAGCAAATGTAGTTTTGGATTCTATCAGGCTTTTATAATTTATTTTTAAAGTATAATGATATAAAATTTATTATAAAGTTTGCACATCGCTTAGTTTAACATCTTACATTGAGAAGGAATTCTTCATTAATTTAATCTTTTCTAAAAATAATAAATTCTAATTAATTGATTTATCCTCTACTAATTTAAATTATCATTTTTCTTATTGAGTTTTATATTTGAAATCACTGATTTCGTAAATTTAATTTAAAAATAGTAATGGCTTAAATATAGCTAACTCGTTTTTCAAGTATCTTGCTAATTCTTCAGAAATTAATCTTAATGAACACTCTAAAAATAACCCTGGCTTATACAATGGCAAGCACCTACTCCCCTTATAAAGATAAATATTTGGTGAATGTGCCTCAATCCTCAGATTACACAATAGAAGATATTTACTATAGACCTTATAAGTGTTTCACACAGGGTCTCTATTTCGATTTACAACATTCTACTTTAGTAGAGACTTGCGGATAGGAAGGCGCATCAAAAGTACAAAGGTTGAGTATTGATTAGGAAAAGCATTAAATCAATGGAGAGAAATAAACTTTCTATAAACAAGAATACTTTGGGGAGGGGATTGCATTGGTAGATGATAATAATTACTATGCTATGACATGGGTTAATAGAATTGCCTTAATTATTGATAGAAACACTCTGAATATAGTCAAGGAAGAGTAAATGCCAAGTCAGATTAGAGAAGGGTGGGGTGCAACTAATTCAGATTAATTTATGTATTTAACAGATGGCAGCAACTATATAATACATTATAATTATTACGAATTTTTATATGCCTATATTCAAAACCCCAAAACCCCTTGATGAGGTTTATTAGTGCTTTGATTTGTAGGGAATTTGTTAGGGGTTGGGGTTATTAATTAAATGCGAGACTAAAATTACAAGCTTTTGGGGTCTATTTATGATGAAGAGTATATAGATTTAGTTTTTAAACTGCGTTATGGATGTGATATGTTTAGTGAGTTACTCAAACCAGTACTGAACTATAAGTCTATTGTACTGCTCTTAAAGCGTAGTCCCTCAACTGTTCGTTCTCACTGCTTGAAAGCTGTGTAATTAAAGCAATAATAGCTGAATTCTTAGCCTAAGAGGAAGTTTAAGTTTCTATAGAAGCATATTGACTATCTTATTAATGAAAAAACTTTGAAGTATTGGGCTCACTTCTCTCTCGACTAACGAGCTATATGTTTCATCGCCAGTTCCCTGAGTTGAAGATCTCTGCATAGTCTGTTGCAAACATTTATAACGAAACGGTATCTCTTACAAAGGTGTAAATCGTATCAAGAGAGTAATTGATTTCACTCTGCCATTTTACAACAACAACTTAAATTATATTTATAATTTAATGCAGAGAGCCTAATAGAATAATATTAAGTT